>JASAOM010001021.1:17481-95164 GCA_030849085.1 Borovskyia barvae
TTTTAGTTGACGTCATCCCCCCTCCCCCTCCTCCTTTTTACTTATTTCTCCTTCCAGAAAGCGAAGAAAAGAACAAATCAAGACGCCGTGAGGGGAGAACCCGTGGTGCTGGGGCCGCGCCGCCGTCCTCCTCTCGGTGCGCTGGGCTCCCTGCGCGCCTCCCTCCCCTGTTGCCACACTCTCTTGTCACGGTGGCGTTGCCCCCCTCGCTGTGTCGCTCGCGTGCGTAGCCCGGCGTGGCGCGGCGAGGCCCCTCCCCCCTCCCCCCCTACGCCGCACTTTCTGTGCCGGCCGAGACCCGGCGGCGGCTCCCCCGAACGAGTTGGCGGTGTGCGCACTCTCTGTCCCCCTCCCTCTCTCTCTGCGTGTCGTTCCATCTCTCCCATCCTTTTCACTAGTGGGTGGTCTTCGAGGGGTTGTGAGGTCGATAGATCGTATGAGGCAAGCGATTCCGTTTCGGAGTGTGAAGTCGCGTGTCACTGAATTGGTTGCGCAGGGGGCGGGTTGGGGTCGCTCTCTGGGTGTGCGGGTCGGTTGTTCCGCGACGTGGGTTATGCTGCTCTTGCTTGTGGGCCCAGGTTCGGTGGCCCACTTCTTGTTGTCCAACTTCTCTGTGCTGTGTTTCACTTTCTCTCTTATTCCTCACCTCCGTGACGGTGCTTCCACCGCGCCTCCCCTACACTTCTCCATCGGGGATGGTGACTGCTTTGTCGTACCACTTCCATTTCTTTTCGACGTCCCGCTCGTACGTTTTGCTGTTTTGTTCCGCGTGTGCCTCATAGTCTTCCAGAAAGGGAAACACGTAACGGAGCAATGGTGTCTCTGAAGCTTCAGGCTCGCCTTGCGTCGAGCATCCTCGGCTGCGGCCGTGCCCGCGTGTGGCTGGACCCCAACGAGGCTGTGGAGATCCAGAACGCGAACTCTCGCAAGACGGTGCGCAAGCTGATCAAGGATGGCTTCATCATCCGCAAGCCCGTGAAGGTGCACTCGCGTGCGCGGTGGCGCAAGATGAAGGAGGCGAAGGACATGGGGCGCCACACCGGTGTTGGCCGTCGCGAGGGTAGCCGCGAGGCGCGCGTGCCGAGCAAGGAGCTGTGGATGCGCCGGCTGCGCATTCTGCGCCGCTTGCTGCGCAAGTACCGCGCGGACAAGAAGATCGACCGCCACGTGTACCGTGACCTGTACGTGCGCGCGAAGGGTAACGTCTTCCGCAACAAGCGCAACCTTGTGGAGCACATCCACCGGATCAAGAACGAGAAGAAGAAGGAGCGCCAGCTTGCGGAGCAGCTTGCTGCGAAGCGCCAGCGCGACGAGCAGAACCGCAGCCGTGCCCGCAAGCAGGAGCTGAAGAAGCGCGAGAAGGACCGCGAGCGTGCGAAGCGCGACGACGCTGCTGCTGCTGCGCTGAAGAAGAAGGCGGATGCTGCGAAGAAGTCTGCTGCGCCAGCTGTGAAGAAGGCCGCCGCGCCCGCTCCGAAGGCTGCTGCTGCGCCCGCTGCGAAGGCTGCTGCCGCACCCGCTGCAAAGGCCACTGCCGCGCCCGCCGCGAAGGGTGCTGCCCCCGCGAAGAAGTCAAAGAAGTAGGACTCGTGACGTGCTCTCTTCTAAGGCTCGTTGACGCGTGTCCCTCGGTCTCCCCAGTGCGCTGCGATCGTCCATCTCGTGAGGTGACCGGCGCCGCGTCCTTCGCCGTTTCGCAGCTTCGCCGCTCCGCTTCCCCCTTTCCCCGGCGGTTCTCTGAGCTCATGTTCGGAGCGACCTGGTGGGAGAGAGAGGAGAAAGGAGGGAAGATGAGCGCGTGTGTCCCTGTATGACGGGATAGGGTTGACGGGAGCAGAGCAGGGCGTTTCTGACCTTCGAAAGCCTTCCTTGCGTGTGTGTGTGTGTGTTCCTTCTGATTCGGCTTTTCTCTTTTTCTTCACTCGTTTTTCCACTGTATGTTCCTCTCTCTCTCTCTCTCCTGGTAAGAGACCTCCTCTCCTCTGTCCGAACGCGGCAGCTCTGCTGCGGGTGTGCCGCTGGACGACGTAACCGTTTTGCGGCAAGTGGAGAGCCTGCTGCACGGAAAAGAAAAGAAGGCAGAGTGGGGGTGGAGGAGGAGGGGGAGGGGGAAAGAGGGGTGGACCCCACGTGGCCGCTTCTTCTCATAGAGCGGGTGACGGACGTGTGGAAGACACGGACAAAAGGGGGGTGAGTGTGGTGGCGCTGCGTGCGTTCTCGATGAGAGAGGGAAAACCACCACCGGTCTTCCTTTTTTGATTTCTTCTTTTCGTTTTCATTTTTGATTTCTTCGCTTCCATCGGCGTGTGGGAGGGATGTGGGGTTGGTGGTGGTGTGGGACTCTCTCGTCTTCGCGATGTGATGCGTTGCGACGGGGCAAGCGTCGGAACGACGGAAGAAACCCCCCCACCCCTTCTCTCCCCATTTTTTCCTTCCCCGACGCACAGCCTACGAGATGCGCAGTACCAACACAAACAATATATATATATATATAGGAAGGCCGCAACACTTCGAGTCCTTCTCTCCCTTCTCTCTTACCACACGAAGCGGACCAGGGAGAGAAGATGAAAAGAAAAGAGGGAGTAAGGCTGACCGAATGGACGGCATGCGATGGCGCGTCCGCGTCGGAGGGTGTGCATGCTGGGAGAGATGACCAATAGGGAGGATGGGCTGGGAAGAAGAGGACGGCAAAAGGGAGAGAGCCTGAAAACCAAACAGAAAGATAAGAGGATGTGTGAGGGGAGGATGGCCGTAGCCTGGTAAGAGAAGGGAGGGCAGAGATGACAGCGGGGTAGGGGTGTGGTAGTGGTACATAGAGGCGTTCGAGGAGGGTGAAGTGAAAGAGGAGGAGGGCGTGCGGCGGTCTTTGGATAGGAGCCGGAAGAGAGGGAAGAAGTGAGGAGACGGCCTGAACTCTTTTCTCTTTCGTTTCTGCGTGCCAGTCCAGCGCCTTGTAGAGTGCCTCTTCTACAATATCTATATCGAAGATGTTCCGTCAGAGCATCGGCGGAAGGGGCCTGAGTGTTGGCCCTCATCCTCCCCTACCGTCTCTCTCTCTCGCTGTATGGGTATGCGTATAGGCGTATCGGTCTTTCTAAATCCTGCAATCCCCCCTCCCCCCTCCCTCCCTCCCCCCGCCCGCCTGCCCTCCCTCCCTCCCCTCCCTTCCCCTCCCCCCTCCCTCCCGTGTCTTTGGTGCAGCAGCCATACTGCCACTGCGAAGAGCTAGGATAATTGTGAGAGGAGCAGCGCCCCCCTTTTTCGTGCTTTCCCCCCCTCCCTCTCTCTCTCTCTCTCTCTTTCTCTCTTATGATCCCTTTCTCCCTCTTTTGCTATTTCTCTCCTGATCCGTCCCTCGATAGTTGTAGCGAACGACAACCCCGCCACCTCAAGAAGCCTCGGCTGCACCCCCAGTTTTGTGAGTGCTCTTGCCCCCCTTTCATTCTTCTTTTAGCTCTTTCTCGTCTGCTATATCTATATATCTATATATGTATATATATATTCGCTTGTCCGTATCATCCACACACATAAACTTGTACACACGCCATTTGTATAAACCTCCATAGCGGTTTCCCCCCTTTTTCCTTTTCTCAGCCTCGTTGTGCCTCTTCATCCGTCATGTCGCACATGACAGCAGATCTGGAGTACTTCAAGTGTGACATCTGCGGTGTGTACCTCCATCGTGATATCTTCTGTGACCACCGCCGTGACTGCCATGGACCCGGTAGCACGCAGCTGAAGCGGAGTGAGTGCCAGCGGCTAGCCGAGGCGCTGGGACGCGAGACCCGTGAGCTGCTGTTGAGCAGAGAGGGGCGCTGCGTATTTTCTGTGCCGTCTCGGGGAGGCGATCCCGCTCCTTCGAACCCGGAGAGCTGCGCCGCCGCCCGGATGAATGGGGATGTTGATGATCGCTCTGCAGAAAGGGCGGGCGTAGATCAAGGAATCGGCGAGGATGCGGCCAACCCAGCAGTGAGCGCAGCGGGTGTTTCCCCGGCTATGCCAAACTCTGGTGCCACTGCCGCAGTCGTAGCAGGAGTGCCGGTCAACGCCGTTGTTTCTACTGAGGCGCTGGAGAAGCGTCGAGAGGCGCGCACCCGGCGTGCAGTGTCTGATCGATATCAGGCAACGTTGGATGCAAAGATCTCCTCGCTGCTCACCGAGAAGAGAAAAATGGCCTTGCTAGACTTTCTGAATGCATGAGAAAAGGGGACAGAAAAGAAGGATGGTAGCAGCTCTGTCTCGGTCTCTCTCCTTCCCTCCCTCTCTTGTTCGCTCTCTCTCTCTCAGTGTTGATGTTGGAGAGGAGAGTTGGGTGGGGTGAGGGAGAAGCTCTCTCTCTATATAAATATGTGTGTGTGTGGTGTGTGTGTGTGTGTGGGTAGAGCGAGAGCGGGGTGAGGGCTAACAGGTATCCGCCCTCCTTCGCCTTACCCCTCCTTTGGGAGATCGCCCCATACCCACTTGAATTCCCTTCAAAGGAAAATGTCTGCTGCTCCGCTATTTTTTTTACAGGTGGCTCAGACGTGTGTGTGTGTGTGTGTCTGCTCATGCTTGCCTGTGTGTATGTATATGGTACCGGCCATTGCGAAGGGTTGTGCACGGTAAGTCCCAGCCAGAAGAGCGAGTAAGAGTCAGGAACCCGCTCCCTTCTCCTCCCCTCACCCCTTTCTTCTGCCGGATCTTGTTCGTGCGTGGGATGGGGTGAGTGGACGAACTGGCAAAAAAAGAAGAGAGAAAAAAGCGGAGCATTCTTCTCCTTTTTATGGGTCTTGTACCCCCACCTTTCTTTTTGTTTCATGCCTGCGCCCCTTCGTATCGTTAGCATTTCGCTACTGCATAAGGTGATGATGTCCATCTCCCTCGCGCAAGGACGCCTACACGGGGGATGCACTACCCGTTTTGTCTCGCTTCGCCCACTGGCGTTATCATCCACCACGTCACTTCTTTCTTGTCTCTTCCTCCTCCCATGTTCCTACCCCATATACCGATGTACGCACGCGTACAGCATAGGAGAGCATCCGTGAACTTTTTCTTTCTCACAGCTTCTTCAACGGAACAATGGTGTCTCTGAAGCTTCAGGCTCGCCTTGCGTCGAGCATCCTCGGCTGCGGCCGTGCCCGCGTGTGGCTGGACCCCAACGAGGCTGTGGAGATCCAGAACGCGAACTCTCGCAAGACGGTGCGCAAGCTGATCAAGGATGGCTTCATCATCCGCAAGCCCGTGAAGGTGCACTCGCGTGCGCGGTGGCGCAAGATGAAGGAGGCGAAGGACATGGGGCGCCACACCGGTGTTGGCCGTCGCGAGGGTAGCCGCGAGGCGCGCGTGCCGAGCAAGGAGCTGTGGATGCGCCGGCTGCGCATTCTGCGCCGCTTGCTGCGCAAGTACCGCGCGGACAAGAAGATCGACCGCCACGTGTACCGTGACCTGTACGTGCGCGCGAAGGGTAACGTCTTCCGCAACAAGCGCAACCTTGTGGAGCACATCCACCGGATCAAGAACGAGAAGAAGAAGGAGCGCCAGCTTGCGGAGCAGCTTGCTGCGAAGCGCCAGCGCGACGAGCAGAACCGCAGCCGTGCCCGCAAGCAGGAGCTGAAGAAGCGCGAGAAGGACCGCGAGCGTGCGAAGCGCGACGACGCTGCTGCTGCTGCGCTGAAGAAGAAGGCGGATGCTGCGAAGAAGTCTGCTGCGCCAGCTGTGAAGAAGGCCGCCGCGCCCGCTCCGAAGGCTGCTGCTGCGCCCGCTGCGAAGGCTGCTGCCGCACCCGCTGCAAAGGCCACTGCCGCGCCCGCCGCGAAGGGTGCTGCCCCCGCGAAGAAGTCAAAGAAGTAGGACTCGTGACGTGCTCTCTTCTAAGGCTCGTTGACGCGTGTCCCTCGGTCTCCCCAGTGCGCTGCGATCGTCCATCTCGTCAGGTGACCGGCGTCGCGTCCTTCGCCGTTTCGCAGGTTCGCCGCTCCGCTTCCCCATTTCCCCGGCGATCCCCTCTTCCCTCCTATCCATTTTCCTCGGATGTGCGGTCTCTTTTGCTTTCTTAGTGAGTTCTCGTTTCGGTTATTTCATTTATTTATATCTCTTCGATCTCCTCTTAAAAAAAAAGAAAAAGATCTATCGCATCTTCCTCTTAGTAGCAGGAGGCCGCCCACCTTCTCTTCCTCATCGCCACCCCTCCATGAGAGGAGATGATGGCGACGAGGACGATCGAATAGAGAGAGAAAGGAGGTGTGTGTGTGTGTGTGTAGGTGGTGGTGGTGGGGCGAAGATGCTCTCGGCGGCGCTCGTTCTGCGGAGGTGCGTGATCGACGCTGCGTATACACAAGTTGCCGGGCAAGGGCTGGAGTAGTGGTGGACGAAACACATATATACCGATCGACATGGGCAAAGAAGGGTTGTCGGCACGGCACCACACCAGCTTAGATTTGTGTTCTCTGTTTGTGTGGGGACTGTGGGTGCTTCTTCCCCGCCGTCATTGGCCTGGTCAGAACCGTGTTCTCCCCCCTCCTGTCTCTTTCTCTCCACCATCTCCCTGCACCACCTCTCTCTCTCTCTGCTCACGTCCTCCTCCTTTCTCCCACTTTTCTATCGTATTGCTTCCCGCTTCTCGTCTCTATGCACATCTGAAGTGACACCCTCCTCACACAGGGTGCGCAACGCGGATCGTGGAAAAGCGTGCACCGGTGCGCGCCATCATCCCCCTTCGCACCCCCCACCATTTCTTGCCGTGTTCCTCCTCCTCCTCCCCCCCATCTTTCCTGCTGGTCTTTCGGCAGTCGTTGGCACTGCCCGTTTGTGTTGTAGTGGATGATCACGGGCTCTCTTTCTCCTTCCCCGGCCTGTCGATAGATATTCGCTTTACCTTTTTCTTACGTTGTAGCGACGTTTGCCGTCGTGCTATTTGTTGGATACCCTCGCCTCTTCCTCTCTCTCTGTGTGACACACACACACAAACACACACACATATATATATGTATATCCACCTGCCCCCCTTCTTGATTCGCTTTATTATTATATTCATCCTCCTCCTGCTTCATGGTGGATCCTGCTGTTGTGCGCTCTCCCCCATTTTTATGGTAGCAGGGTTTATCCATTATACCTCGCGCATCCCGACACTCTCGGCGAAGGGTGTGGTGTGTGGCACTCCCCCCCCTCTTCTCTCTCTCTTTTCACCTGAGCACTTTTTTTTCTCTTTTGCGCATTGCCTCATCTCCGCTGCTGTTCTTCCAGGATGATCCCCACGCTGAACATGAACAAAATTTACCGATCGACCGTCGTGAGCGGTGGCGGCGGGGGCGGCAGCGGTAACAGCGGTAGCGGTCGTGCAGGTCCCATCAACAGCGCTAGCAGCAGGGCACGTCCCCCGACCGGGCGCCAGTCTTCCCCGCACACCTCCTACGCTACGTCCCCACGGGAAGTGTCTGGCCTCGCCTCTGCCCATCTCACCCGCCGCGCTGCGGAGGTCGCGCCGATACTCGAGATGAATCCCCTTCAGTGCCATCACGTAGGGGAGCTCCAACGCAAGCTGGTGGAGACGGGGGAGTGGGTCGCGAAGTTGCGGCTCTGGTACATGCACCAACTTCAGGAGCGGGACATCTGGTATGAGAGTCGCCTGCGCGGGCTTGGGGAGTCGTTCCAGTCACACTTGGCCGTGGTAGGGGCATCGACGGACGCTGCCCCTCTCTTCACGACGGGTATCGACTCCGTCGAGTCCTTCGTCCCGTCTGCTGCGCCGTCGTCTAAAGCGGCTGCTGCCGTCGCATCGGTAGTCTACACACCCGTCACCCCGCCTGCTCTTTCCCCAACAGAGACAGAGGCCAGTCGCAGCGGTATGGAGCATCAGCGCAATCGATCTCAGCATGGCTCTCCCGCTGGTGCCGATGATGTCGACGTCAAGCTCCCCAACGGTCGCACAACGGCTCGCCCACACGAGACCGCAGGAAGCACTGACGTCGCCGCCAGTGGTGGCGGCTGCCCTACGGGTCAGGGCGATGGCTCTCCACTGCCGCTCGCCCCTCCACGACGGTCTGCCGTGTCGCGCGTGGCGCAAGTACGTCGCACCGCTTCTGCGGGTGTCTCACGTCAACACACCCAGCGGGCGGACGACTACGATGCGCAGCGTATCGAAGGCACTCTCACGACGGCGTCACTCCACGGTGGGTCTCGTTCAGCACGCACGACCCGCAGCGCGGTGGTCGCCAAGTCCTTGTTTAAGGGTGGCGAGGACTATGCGGCGCTGCGGAAGCCCAACTTATCATCCTCGGCTCCCTCGAATGGCCCTAGCCGTTCGCTAGGACCTTCTGTGGCGCTCAACATGTTGGGAGTGCGCAGGGATGCCCGGACACCGACCTCAGCGCCGCTCGGGGGGCGATCCGGCAAAGCGGAACACGCCATCTTTTACTTCCCTTCGTCGTCCGGCAGTGTGGGAGGGGTCCGACACAAGAATGGGCTACTCAGTGAAAGTCAACGCTACTACACCACCTCGCCCCGCGTCGGCTCGGGTGGTGCGGCCGTCGTAGGGGCGCAGCACGCGCGCTACGTTGACGTCGGAGCGGGGAACGCGGCGCCGTTCGCCACATCTGACCCCGACTACGGCACATCTCCGAGCTCCCTTTTTCTTAAAGTAACCCCCCGCTGTGGTGCCCGCGGCAGCAGCAATGGTGGTGGCTACCATCTGAGTCGCCCTCCAGCGGTGCATGGGGCGAGGTCGAAAGGTTCTCCAAAGAAGGGCACAGTGCCAGAGCAGCGGCAGCGGAAGGCTTCAGTAGAGAGCACCATTAGTGAATCCGGCGTATCGAGTCCCGCGACTTGATCGGGAAGTATGCATCCCACTATATACAGAGAGAGAGAGAGCTTGTGTGTATGTGTGTGTGTGTGTGTGAAGAAAAGCGAAGAGGCGGGAGAAAGGGAGGGGGAGGGGTGAGAGGGGCAAGGAAAAGCGGCGTACAAGAGGTCCTTTTGTGTGGGAGAACCCCCTCCCTCCCTCCCCCTTTCCCCCTCCCCTCTCTCCTCCTCCTCCTCCTCCTCCTCCCCCCCTTCTCAAACCGTAGCGATCGAAGAGAAGAATGGAGGGTTCCCTGTAACGACCGGGAAACGAGAAGAGCACCCACGCTCACACACACACGCGATCTTCTCTTTGCCCCCCTTCCCTACCCCCTCCTTCTCCGTGGTATTACTTCACAGGTGAACACCTCACAGGTAGCGCGGCTGCCAAGAGCACACGCACCTACGTATACGCAAACGATACATTCGACGTGGTGCCTTTCTGTTAGTGCGTTACGAAAAAGTGGTGGGCAGGAGGAGAAGGGGCTTGAGGAGGAGGGAAGGGGGGGGAGGGGTGGAAGAGATGGAAGAAGAAACCTCGATGATGAGAAGACGTTGCGGAGGCACGCGTGCCTAACTTCTTCCTTCCTCATTTTGTGCACCATTACTCCTTCCCTCCTTCCTCTCCCTCCCTTCCTTTTGCCACATCCACACGCCCGGGAAGGGTGGCGCGTGCATCCGGGTGTGTCCAGCACACCAGTGGATCGTCCTCAACCACATCGGTGAGAGGGAGGTGGGTGAAGGGAGAGTAAAAAAAAGCAGTAGCCTATCATCTACCTGCTCGCCTACGCCTCCCCCCCCCTCCCTCTCCCCTCTCCCCCCCTTCCGTCCTTTCCCTATTCCCACTGACCATATGCGGTCCCAACGAGCGAAACATGACAGTAATAGCGGCCCCTCCTCCCGATTTCAGCTTCCTTCCGCCCTTCTCTGCGACACACGACTCTCTCTCTCTCTCTCCTCCTCCTCCTTCACCACCTCTTCTTCCTTCTTCATTCCTGACGCCCTCTAGGCGCACCCATCCCCTTCTTTCTTCGGTTGGTCCGCGAGGTTGGCTGCATCCGCTACGCCGCCTCCCTTGTAGGCTCCCTTCTTCCTTCTTAGACTTTAGCTTTACTTTCTTCGTTCTCTCTCTCTCTCTCGAATTCGCTTGTTTTCCCTCACATATCCCCCGCTCCCCTCAACATCCTTCTCGTGTCCCGTTGGAGGAGAGGAGAGCGAAGAGAGAGCGAAAGGAAGCGCCTCTCGCATCGCATGCCCTTTAGAGCTCTCTTGTAGATTTGGGTGCCATCTCCGTGTACAGTTTCTTTTTTTCGTTCTGGGAAGGTGGAGTGGGGAGAAGAGGAGAGAGGAGGGGTGTGTGATCGCTTGAGTTTGGAAAAAGGAACTCCAACCATCTGCAGGCTCTCCCTTTCTCCATCTCTTTCTGTGCTTCAGTCTCCCCCCCCCCCGCCACACCGTCCCCCCCCCTTAGCCAGATGGACCTCTTCAGCCGAAGCAAGACCTACACACAGGTCTCCTCAGCCTCCTCGACGCCACCTTTATCGTCCCGTTCCGGTGCTGCGGTGGGGCCCCCCATGGCCCCGCAGCAGCAGCAGAAGCAGCACACCGTAAAGAACATTCTCAAGAATGTGGAATGTCACGTTCGTATCATGTCCTCCGCAGAGCGGACGACGACGTCCTCCAATGGCACGGCGCTGCGTCTGCGCCTTCCCGACGGCGATAGTGCCGGTAGCAACGATACGAACGGCGGTGGTGGCGGTGGCCTCGCCTCCCCCGCCTCACAGGATCTCCAGAATACTCAATCCTCCGGAGGGACCAGCGGATGGTCGCAGCCCTTCAATGTTACCCGCGTGCACCGCAGCGGCACCACGGCGCGCTTCTACGAAGAGGTAGTTGCCCCGTGTGTCTCCAACTGCACTTCGGGACAGAGCTACGTGTTTCTCGTGAACGGCGCCCCGGAGAGTGGTCGGAGTCAAACCTTGTACGGCAGTCCGCATCACAGTGAGCAGGGTATTGTGGAGCTAGCCGCGGCGGACTTGCTGCAACGCATGGCATCCCGCGGCAAAGTCATCATGCGTAATCACCGAGATCGCCCTGGCCCGGGGGAAAGAGAGGATGGCCTCGCCCCCACCGCGGCGCAGCCGCCATCCTCATCTCCATCTGCTGCTGTACCTGCTGCCTGTAGCGCACCCCAAGGCGGCGATGGAGGCGGAGCGGATGCGGCGGAGCTGCCCATGACGGGGGGCATTACCGTAACCTATTCTGCCTTCACCACCCGGGGCACAAAAATGGCGGAGACGGAGACGGGAGATTCCGTGCCGCTGGTGGAGTTCCCGCCCCCGCTGGGGCTCGTTCCACTACCCCGGATGCGTCTGCTCGAGGACGCCAGTAAGGCGGTGCTGCTCCCGGAGCGGAAGCATGTGGATACGTCATGTGTGATTCAGTTCCAGGTCTACGCCCCTGTGGACACGACAGGCCGTCGCTCCATGGCAACGCTGACGTTCTTAGATGTAGCGGCCATCCGTGAGCCACTCTGCAAGGAGGTGGCGCACTTGATAGACACCGTCGAGAAGGTGGCTGGAGTGTCCACCACGGGTGGCGACCCGAACTTCAAGGAAACGAAGCTCACGACCTTGCTTGAGCCCGCCTTAGTGGGCTACATCACGTTGGTGTCTGTCACCACTATCAGTGGCCGCGCAGATCTGTACGAGTCCACCAGCGCAGCGCTCCGTTTCGCCAGCAACTTGAGTCGTATTCATCAAGTTCTCATGCTTATCCACATGAACGCCCCTCGATGGATCTTCGATACCGCCGTGCACCTCGAACATCTGCGAACGCGCAGAGACCAACTCATGGCGGAGCACTATGCGCGTGGGGTGTACGATTACTACGTGCGCGTCTCGCAGTGGTTGCGAGCCAATGCCAGTGACGTGGGTGGTAATGTGGAACGCCTCCTGCTAGAGACGGCGCAGCTCCGCACCACCATCGCACGTGCGGTAGAGGATATGTCAGGGGACCTGCAACACACTATCAAGGGAGAAGACGCAACCTGCCGCGACGAGGTCGAGGCGGCGCGCAGCGCCTACGAAGCGACGTCACGCCTCTTGGAAGAGGTACGGCAGCTCGATGAGAGGATCACCGCCCAGCAGCTCAAAATGTCTCAGACGGATATGCAGAGCAGCCAACACATCGGCGAGATGCGGTTGGAGATTTCAGCACTGGAGGCGAAGGCCCACAATTTGCAGCAGCAGCTGCAGCAACTAGAGAAGGAAATGAAACTGTATATCCTCAAAACAAATGAGGTGGCCGCGACCCTCGGCAAGTCCGGGGAGGAGATGCAGTTCACACAGAGCAACTACGCGATGTCGTTCGAACTCGTTCAGCTCGGCCAAAAGCGGAAGCGGCTCGAGGAGGATCTGGAGCTGGCAGCTCGTGTCGCCCAGCGGACGACGGACACCATGCGGGCTGACCTGGGGCGACGCTCACGAATCGCCCGGCTTCGTGCGATGCAACAACGGGTCAACGCCCTGCAGGAAACTTCCTCGGCAGCGCTCTCCACCACCCCTGCCACGTCTTCATAGCCTTCGGCGAAAGAGGTTGCAGCTGCGGCGGGTGGCGAGCCGCGAAAAGGCCGACATGGCACGAGACGTAGAGGGTTTTAAAGAAATGCGATCAGATAGAGAGATGGAGAGAGAGACAACAGAGGTGGGAGAGGGAGGGGGAGGGGACGTCTCTTTTCATGCTTCTTGGGACTCTCGTCATGCTTCCTCGTGTTGCTGCGAGCGTGAGGAAGGAGCGAGAGAGTGGATAAGGGGAGGTACAAAAATGAAATTGGCAGAGAGGGAAAGAGGGGGAGGGGAGGGGAGGGGAGGGGATGCGCACGCACACGCCCCAGACTTTCACCGCTCTTTCCTTTTGCATCTTCGCCTCACTTCTTCTGTCTCCTCTTTCCTCCTCCTTTCTCTCCCACAGATACTCATCTGGGTTCTCTGGGCACTTCTCACAGGCTTTCGCCTCCGTTAGTGCAGTTCTTTTTCGAATTCGAGGCCTGGGCCTGTCTTGCCTCTTTGGGTCTCCCTCTCTCTCTCTCTGTGTGTGTGTGTGTGTCTCGGTGTATGGCCGGTCCTCCGGCATTCCACGTGAAAGTCCTTCGGGGCGGCGATGGCTGTTGTTTTTCGCCTCACTCCCCCCTTTTTCATCTTATTTTTGAGTGTTCCTTTCCTCTCTCTCTCTCTCTTCTTGTGTGTCCTCCTCCTCAGAGAGATGAACGTGGGATCACCTCTCGTTGCTGGACGGGCCCGAGGTTGAGGCGGAGGGAAGAGGAGGGGTGTTCGCTGTGAAGTCTGTCTCGTATAAGACGAACGTTTTCTCTCCCCTTCTCTATCTTCTTCTCTACTCCTCCCTCTCTCTCTCTCTCTACCTCCCTCCCTGTATCGTGATGCAGACCGCCTTTGGTGCCCATCGAGACTAAAAGATGGAAAAAGGAAGGTGAGGTGGGTCTGTAGGGGTGTGGGGGAGAGGGCAACACCACACGCCAGTGCCGAAGAGGAACACGCGACGGACTTCGTTCGCATGAATACACACCTCAACATGCGTGTATCTGTACGAGAAGGAATGGGTAGACATCAACCGTACGTTTCTTATATCTGGCGTATCGATAGCCTCTTCCCCCCTCCTTCCCCCTTCTTTTCGCCTCCGTCGCCTCAACCTTCATGCCATGCCGCATCTCCGACACATACACCGAACTCTTCCTTTCGTTCGCATCTCCTTCTCCTGTGAATACTCAAACGTGCGCACTTGTACATTACCGTGATCCCAACCCCTCTCCACGCTCCCTGCCTTTTTTTTGAAAACCCATATTTTCTCGATCATGCGATACTTCTCTTATCGCTGCAACCCCCCTCTCTCTGCCCCCCCCCTCCTCGCCATTTTCTGTACATGCGTGCGTGCGCTGCAGGTGTGGCTCACCGAGCAACAACACCTCTCGACGCGCGGATTGCTCCGGCTTCACTCATTTTTTATTTATTCCAACATACACACGCTCATTTTTCTCCCTTCTCCTTTATCCTCCCACATTTGCGCATTGCACGAGCGAAGCAGCGAAAGAGGAGCCTAACGGAGAACTTCACTCTGCCCCCCTCCCCCCCTCTACCCTTTTTTCCTCCACGCGTGCTCCTACTATCGCTGGCTCCCATCTGAGTTGAGTCTGTTTCTGCGGGTTTGGGAAGGTGTGAGACTGTAGCTCCTTCGCTAGCCGGAGTACGTCTCTCTCTCTCTCTCTACATATATATATATATACATACATAAGGAAGAGGGGGAATGGAGGAGAGCCAACAAACGGGGGCGAGCGTAAGGAAAGACGCCATGCAGCGTGAAGGCCATCCGATGCAGCAGGGATCGTCGCACGAAGCGACTGGCATGAACGACGCTGTTGGTGCAGTGAGGGCTACGTCTGCCGGCAGTGCGAACACAGTGAGCCAGAGCAGCACTCTGGTGCAACAGCAGCACTTCCAGCAGCGTATGCTACGACTCAGTTTTAGCGGTGGTGGCTCCTACATCGCTTCTGTACGGCGTGCGAGCGCCATTGCTCTTCCTGGGGGTGCCAGTGAGGCCCACCCGTTGCCCCCCATGCCACCTTCCAATTCGCCACCGGTGTCTGTCATGGGGGTCTCCGAGCAGGCCCCCTCCGCAGCAGTCCAGCTGCAGGAGGTGCCTCAGTTGCTCCCCACTGGCGAAGACTTCGTGCATGAAATCCTCGCGATGAATACGCTGGCTATGGAGCAATGTTATGCCTCCCTCGCTGCGTCAGCCGCTGTGCGGGGCATGACGGCCGCCGCCACTCCCACTGCCAGCGGTGGTGGTGTTGCCCCTGGCGTGGTGATGGTCAACACCGCAGCGAACGCAAATGTGGTATCCGAGGAGCCCATGAAGATTCTCAGTGAGGCGTACATGCGGCTGGACGAAGCCTCCGCGCAAGAGCTGCCGGCGCCACTGTTGAGCCAGCTGAAGGCGACCACGCTGAATAATATGGGTGTAGTGGAATGTAATCGTGGTCAAACACGGCAGGCACTCAGCCACTTCGAGGCGGCTAGGCAGTTGGAGGAGAACAATGCGATGACTTCGCCTTCTGTCGCCCTCAACACCTGCGCAGCGTACAACGCGCTGCGGATGTACGACAAGGCGACGGCTGCTGCGTTGGAGGCCATCGATATGCTTCGCTCCCTGGAGGTGCAGCGGGAGCGGAATCTTCGTCTGGCTGCCGCGACTGCCACGTCCACGTTCGACCTGAGCAACGCCCTGCGGAGTGCCAAGGAGGGTACTGGCCAAGGCGAAGAGACGGACGCGGCTGCGTTGGCCCTCGAGGCTGCTTCGGCGCCTAAGATTGCCGACTCGCAGAACGAGGCGCTCTGGGGAGCTGCCTGGAATAACCTTGCCATTGCTCAGATCAACACAGCACGCGGGTCCAAGGACCTCAGTGAGTACACGAACACGCTCACGCTCTTCCAGAACGCGATGCGGGCGACCCAGGACCTCCTTGGCCCCCAGCATCCCATGTCCAAGGCAGTCGTTAAGACGTTCCGCACCGTCCGTCGCGCCTTTCTGGTCCACGGGGCCTTTAAACAGCACCGTACCCTGCTGCACGCACCGCTGCCCACCCTTGATCCGCGCGAGCAGGAATGGGAAGACGCTCAGGTGGAGCCGCTGCCTGGTCATACCCGCCACGGCACTCTGCAGCAGCAACGGCAGAAGCTCACCATCACCTTTCGCGGAGAGGTGACGGGGGGGCAGAAGATTATCGAACGCCTCGACGGTACCCCTTACCCGGGGGCAGCAGAGCAGCCCTACCAGACGCAACGCAGAGGCGGTGGCACCACTAAAACCATCTCCAGCCGTAGCTCATCGACGAAGCGCAAAAGGAAAGGACATCTTATGGGGACGGGCACGGCGCAGCTCTTGCGTGGGATGCCTCTCAGTGCCACCCTCTCTCGCGCCAGCATCGTTTATGGCAACCCGCACCCGCTCATGTATTCGCCTCCGCCGACGAGACAGGAACTGGACTGGATCGCAGCAGAGTCGCCACTACCGTCGGCTTCGCACGGCTGGCAGGGAGGTGGCAGCACGCGAACAGCCACGAACCAGTACAATGCGGGTTTGGCGACGGCGACGGATACGATGCGGGGCCGCCAAGGGGAGTCCCCCGAGAGTCGGAGCATCGGCCGCCCACTTCCACAGCCACCACGAAAGAAGATGGGAGGGGGACGTAACAGAGCAGGAGGACCGGGGGTGGACAGTGACATGATGCTATACCCCACTGCCCCGTCGCCGCCGCAGTCGCAACGGTCGGCGCGAGCCGATGCGAGTCGAGGCACTGCCGTGATGATGTCAGCACCGTCGCCGAAGTCAGGCACAGGTCTCCCACCCATTAACGCATCCGACGGTGCCGGCTACTACCCTGCGACGGCTCAGGTAAGCACCACCCGCGGCCTTGAAGCGACGGCGACTCAGGGCGAGAGGAGGGCGTCCATGCAACGCAAAACCTCTCGCAGGGCAGCCCCCCCGCCGCGAAAAGGCCCACCTTCCTCACCGTCTTCCGGGGACGGGGGTGCTGCTGGTGCTGCTGCTGCCATGATGCAAATGCATCAGTCGAAGATGCTGCTGCTTGCTACCCCATCGAGTAGCGGTCCTGCTACTGCCATGACGTCCAAGACGACAACGTACTATCCGCTGGAGGTGGATGCAGGGGGTGCGCCGCCACCGCCATCACCCCCGGAGAACCGGGGCACTGCGCCGTCGACGACTTCGGCATCGATGCCTTATGTGACGCCCACTACGACGTCCCCGAAGGACGCTGTGTCGCTGCCATCACCATTAGATGGAACAGAGTCGCATGAACTCTTTCGAGGAATGTGGGTGACGGCAGATCCGCACTACGTCCACCGTGGACCGCGCATCTTCGACCGGCCCGCTTATTACACCATCACGACAGCGCTAGATGTGACGGAGGACGGTATCCAAGGAAGCTATGGAGTGGGAGGCTCTGGCACCCAAGGTGAGCCTGCCGCCCGCAACACCTTCCCTACTCTTACATACACCAGCAGCAGCAGTAGTAATAGCAGCGATGATGACGGCGAGGAAGGGGATGAGGGATGCGGAGTGAACCTCCACGGTATGTCCACTGCACCCAACTGCACCTCATCCTCCACCGCTGCGCGCTCGTCGGTGTCTTCGCTGCCCAACGCGTTGGCGGAAACTTCGCGGGTGGGTCAATGAAAAGTGCGTGCAATGCTCTCTTGTCCTCCATCTCTCTCTCTCTTTCTCTCTCTATATATATGTGTGTGTAAGTGTCTTGTTTGCGTATATATATATATATATGTATACATGCGATACAGGCCCTCTCTCACTTTCGCTTTGAGTTTCTTCCATCCTCGCCTTCCCCCCCCCCCCCCCTCCCGCCCTCTTCCACTTCGAGAGGACCGGTAGAACTGCATGGTGGAGAAAGGAGAAAGGAGGGAGGAGGCGAGAGAGAGGGAGAGAGGGAGAGAGAGAGGGGAAGACCGCCAAGGTCCCCTCCCTTTCCCTCCCCTGCCCTCTTTTTTTGTTCTTCTTTCCCATTCTCCTTCTCGCTCTCGTCTTCTTCGGCTGAATCGCCTTCATTTTTATTTTTTAGATTTGGGTGTTATGTACAGCAGGTCTCCTTTCTTATAGTTTGTGATCCACCCATGTCTTTGGTGTGTGCTTGTGTGTGTGTGTATGTACGGGAACTTCTCCAGTGCCTCTCAATGTTGTTGCGGTGGCTGTATTGCCGTTTGGGTTTCCTCTGTGCGGAGGGAGCGCGCATCTGCGCCATGGTCCACTATGATGTATAACAACTGTCTCTATTTACATCCATATATATATATGTGTGTGTGTGTACGTGCGTGTCCATCGATCAGTGGAGGGGGTGGTAGTGGTGGTGGATAGGTATGTTCGCGTTTGGGTTGTGGACTTCCTCTCCCCTCCCCCGTTATCCCTTCTCTCTCTCTCTCTCTCTCTCTCTCTCCTTCATTACCGCCGTACCGTCCTTTTCTCCTCCTCTTCTGCCTCTCTCCATCCGCGCTGTGCTTCGCGTTTCACTGCTGATGAATTTGTCCTTTAAAAGGGGCAAGCCACCAGGAGGGAGGTGGACGGGAGGCGGGTGGGTCTGAGGCGTGACTAGGTGCGGTACTGCCTCTCCGCTTCATTTCTCGCATCACGGACCGTGCCGGTTGAAGCTGCAGAGAAGGGGGATAACAAAGGGAAAGACGAGAGGGAGGAGGGAGCGCGAAGGAATACATGTAACGGGAAGAGAGGGAAGAGCAGGGCTAGGGAAAGAGGGGGTCGTGATGGGGAGCGAAGGGGTCAGGTGGTACGCACCACGCTACCTTTTCCGAATACTACTAAAAGGCCCTTGTCGCTGCTCGCACCCCCCCTTTCTCCCTTCTCCTGCCACAGAAGTGTTGTGCAGTGGCAGGCCCCCCCCCCCCCTCCCATTACCACATTCATACCTCTTCCTCTCGTGTCTCTCTGCTCATCAGCTGCTTCACGATTTGGAGAGCTTCTGGCGAATCCCTTGGAGCCCCCTGTGTCGTGGGTGCGCCGTCGTGCACGCTGGCGGTGTCTTGTATCGCATCTACATATGGAGCTTTCTGTACATGCTTCTCCCTTCTTTATTTCGTCTCCTCCCTCCTTCACTATTTATATTTTCTCCTCTGTGCTCCTCGTCTTCCCAGAACACCTTGGAACTCGGCACCTTCACCCCTCTCCAGGAGGAAAGGGGGTCGCTGAAAAGGATGCGCCACTCCCCACTTGCCAAGCCGGCGGCCTTTTCCTCAAGGGCTCTCCCGCGCTGGTCCTCGGCATCTGACATGCACAACTCAAGCGACAGTGATGCCAACGATGGCTATACATCCCCTTTGGAGAAATCTGGGCCGCCCCGCCCGTCGTCATCGACTTCGACTTCTTGTAGTTCCACACCCTCCAGCGTCGCCTCGCGGTCCTCCGCAGCTGCTGCGGCGAGGCCCTCCTCCTCCAGCGCCACAACATCTCCCCCGCAGGCGATGACATCTTCATCACCTAGCGTGCCGCCCGTGACGACAGCGGCGACACCGGCATCTACTTTTGCTTCCACCGCACCGTCAACGGAAGGTGGTTCCGTGGCGCCTTCTTCTGCGATTTCGGCTGCCAGCGCGGCGGTGGCGCCGGTGGCGACTGACACCGATGAATTTCTTAAAGCGAACCAGTCGAATGTGCGCAAGGAGGACGGCCCCTCTCTCCCCACGGCCACCAGTGTCATTCATGGCGTCACAGTGGATAATGCAGATTCTATCGAGGGACCACAACGTCCCCCCCCCATGAGGACCTTGACCTTGTCCCCACTCCATCTTGACCAAGGTGCTGCTGCTGCTGCTGCTCATGCCTCGGGGTTGGCGCCCATGGCCTTGTGTTCCACCACCCAGCGCTCCCTCGAAGGCCCCTCTCCAAGCAGCCCGTATCACTTCTCGGAGGAGGAGCTGCTGCTGCGCGACACGTGGGTCGTTGATGTTGACACGGCCGTACCGACGAGTGAGGCGGGCAACGGTGAACGTCCAGAAGACGAGGCGGAGGTGGAGGTGGTGGACACGATACAAACGGTTCCCATAGCGGTGCCGCCATCGCCCGAGGAGGCGCGGCGGTGTCGTGAGAAGGGCGGCGTGCCCTATCCAAGCCACCTCACATTTCGCATCGTGCCCCGCCCTGCGTCGTCTACCCATCCGGGCTCCAGCGACGAGGTCGAAGAGCGGGCTCAGAAGACGAGCTTCGCCTCCTGCGGCGGCTTCTTTCAACGTCGCCGCGAGCGTGCACAGCGGAAGGCAGAGCAGCGGGCGGCGGTGCGGCTGCAGGCAAACCGCGACGCCCTGCACAGCCACCACGTGCCACTCGTTCGGTTTCGCACTACGCGACAGGAGCTCCCGGCAACAATGCTCAGCGGCAACGGTGCGAACCAGCGCAACACCTTGCCAACCGTAGAGGAAGCGGCTGGCTACCGCCGCTCCGGGGTGGCACACCTCGGCACCAAGGCACACACACGGGAGCCGTTCAAGGCTGGTGCTGGTCAGCAGCTTTCCTCCAAGACCTCCTATGCATTCGGGCGCCGCGCAGGTGGAGGCCCAGGAGGGGTCGGACAGTCTGCCTTCGCCCGGGAAGGGGACCCGCAGTTCTTCTGGATGGTACAACTGGAGGAAGGCCCACAAGTTCGCCTCGAGCGCATCGTGGCGGAGTAGAGCAACGGAAATGAGGGGGGGGGGAGCGTCTGAGGGAAGAGAGGCAAGGGAGAAGGAGGGGGCCACGATGGTGGGTACCTGAAGGAGGTTTGAGCTGCAGCTGAAGATCCATCCATTCGTTCCTCGTGAAGTATGTCCCTTCCTTAGACCTGAGCTCTTCCTTCCCTCCTTCTCCCTCTTTTGTGGTTGTGTAGATCCTGCGTTTCGTTTTGTTGCAGAAGATCGCTTGATAGTGCGTGCTGCATTGTATCCTCCCCCCTCTCTCTCTCTTTTTTTCCGATGCCGATCGATGCTCTTCGACATTTATGTCACACTCATCCTCCTTTCGTTCCTGTTCAACAGGAAAATACACCTGCTGTATCCTTCCTCTCCTGCACCTTCGTCTTTTCTGAATATATATATATATATATATATTCAATGTGCTTCGTTCGTCCACATTCTCCGTCGCCGGACTCTTCCCCTTCCCTTTACCGGAACATATGCACGAGACAAGCCGAAAAAAGTAAGATGATGGGGGAAAGCAAAACAACGAAAAAAAGAGAAGAGATTGAAAACCGGGAAGTTGTGTGTGTGTGTGTGTCTGTACGGGGGGGTGGGCGCCCCCCCCCCCCCCCTCAAAAAAGAAATCAAAGAGCTACCTCCCCTGCTGTCCTGCGTTCCCCACTTCTTCTGCATCTTTACGCCTCATTCCGTCCATCCTCCCTCCTATTGTTTGTTCCTGTTCCTTCGGGCTTCTCCTTTCCTCCAAAGTACGGACGCCTTTGCTGCGCCTCCCCTCCCCCCCTTTCATATCTCGCCTCGTGCAGACCACAGAAGACGATATATCCACCCGTGCACGCGCCTCCTGCTTCATCTTGGTGCCCTTCCTGCTCTTTTTGTTATTCACCCTCATCTCTCTCTCTCCCCCTCTCCTTCCCTCCCCTCCCTCTGTTCCCCTGGCCTACCCCCCCCCCCCCTCTGTCTGTCGGCCTGTATTGCACCCCTGCCCGTTGTCCCCGTCTCCTGCGTTCGGTGCGTGCGCGGGGTGGGGGTAGACTTTATGGGAGGTTTGAAGCGGAAGGGACACGAACTTCGTACTTTTTTCTTCTCTCTTCCCTCTTCCCTATTCTCCTCCTTCCTTCTCTTCAGCGGTTGTACCGAACCGGCCCGTGCCTCCTCCTACCCCCCCCCCCCTCCCCCTCCCCAACACGCACGCCTGACTCGTTCTTCTCCGCCATACAAGCACACGCCCGAGGAGAGGGTGGAAGGGAGGAGAGAGGGAGGCCGTGAAAGAGCAAATCGTGACCCATGAGGCGAACGCTGGTGGTGCTCTGCACCACTGGCCCCTACCACGTGCCCAAGCACGCGCGGGTGGCGCTGTTTCCACTACACTTGGACCCACCCACGAGGCAACATCGCGAGCTCTTTCGTCTCTTGCTGGGTGCACCCGACTTTGCTGAAACACGTTCGACCGCGTGTGCATCCGCGTCTCCGACGTCTTTGAAGACGTCGGCCATTTCGTGTCCGATCGGGGGATCATCAGCAACCTTGCCGACGTCCACGGCACCGTCGGAGGCAGCAAAGCAGGTGCATTCCACACCACCAGCGCTGCACGCTGCTGCTGGACACACAGCTTCTGTTACTAACCGCTTTGGATGTGGTACACAGACGACCGGCGGTGAGGCCACGGCCACGCCCTCCTCCTCCTCCACCACACCCGTCGGCGACGGCACGGCTAAAGCGGCATCGTTAGGCACCCCCCCACATGCGCCTACTGTCACAAAGGCAGCGTCGACTCTGGACGAGCTGCGCGACCTCTCCTCCCCCACCGCTGCTGCTGCTGCTGATGTGGACGACGAGGAAGGATCTTCTCCTTTTTGGTATATGGAAGCCTTCGCGAAGAGCCTTCGGGAGGACAGTCAGCTCACGCCGTTTGATGATATCATCCTCATCCCCAACACTCGGCATCCGGTGAGCCTTCGTCAATCCACCCACCTTGCCGCCTTGGCCATGCTGGCTACGCGGGGGCTAGCCCACGTCCACGTGGACTTCACCGCCTTGGAGCACCCCGACGAGTCCATGCCCATTGTGTACGACCTCATCTGCCACTACCCCAACAGCGTCCTCGTCCACTGGCTGCACGACGCCTACGAGATACTGAACTGGGGCCGTGTGGCCGACTTCAAGGGCACCGTGCCGATGCTGCTGTTGCAGACGCAGAGCTATCCCCCGAAAGCACTGGAGCGGCAACGGCCCATGGGCAGCGTGTCACGGCTCGTGTCTCGGCAGTACCACGCCCCCGAGGGCCACTGCATCGGTGGACCGGAGGAGGAGGACTACTACCGCCGCGTCCAGCGGTTCATGGCGGCTGCTGCGCAATATCGGCAGCGTCAGTCGTTGGCGTCGAGGTCGTCCGCGCGGGAGAGGGCGGCGCTTGACAACTCATGGGAGGATCGACACACGAACGCTCCGTCGGCGCCGCGAGAGGTGGACTTCTTCGAGGATTTACCGGGTGTCGCGCTGGGCCTCCGAAAAGGTTGTCCGAACCGCAGGGGGGCGGTGCAGTCGTCAGCGCCGCGTGAAGCCGATTTAAAGACACGAGCAGCGCACAGTACTTCCTCGTTATCACGTGGGCTTCCAATGCCGCCAACGCCACCGCCACTGTGTTCTGCCACGGACAGCGGAGGTGGCAATCCCTACGGGAGGTCCACCGCAGATGGGAGGGCCTCGCGGGAGGGGCACGCGACCTCATCTACGACCAATGGGCCTGGGCTGGGCTTCACTGACTGTGCGCGGGGTCGCTGGTGGAACACCCCGGGGGGTCGTGGCGATGACGAGGTGGAGGTGAGCAAGTCCTACTGGAATTCTACTAGCAGTAGCTGGCTCGGCAGCGGCACGGGGACAGCGTCTACACTGCCCGACTGGATGTATAATGAAGGTATAACGGCAGACGGACCGCGAGGGAAACGACCGCACGTCGGCGTAGCTCCTCGTGGCACCGAGACCTCTGAGTTCGGTGCAGCTGGCGATGATAGCGTTGGAGTCGCATGCTGCGAAGGCGGTGGCCCCCTGGTGGACTTGAGCTCCAGTCGAGGTAGGGAAAGCGAAAGACCGTCGGACTCGCTAGAGGCGGACACGGTGGTGTCGGACGACGGCTTCGCGCTCGCTGTTCCCACCCCCAATGTGCGTGTGGCGGTGAATGGCGTGACGGGCATCGAGGGAGGTGTATACGACACGTCATCTCCAGGGACACCTGCCGATGCCCTGCGCGATGCGGCGGCGCCGCCTCTGACGTCTCCCACCGATACAGTGCTTTCTGACTGGAAGGACGACTCGCTTGCAGCGTCTCGCCCGTTGGGAGGCCGTACCTCACCCGAAGTCCGGGAGTCAGCGGATGAAGATACGCGGAAGCGACTCCTCACCCGCGAAATTGAGGAGGTTCGCGTGGAACTGGAGCGCATGCTGCCGCCCGCTAGCGGCAGTGCCACGGCCATGCCGAGGGGTAGCACCGCATCGGACACCACACATCGTATCGGTGCGGCCCCCAACAAGCTCGGTGCTTTCACCAGCGACGTTTTGGGCCACGCAGCCACCGCCGTCTCCTCGTCGAGTCTTCCGGTGGCGACACTCACCGGTACCGCCTCTCGGCACCCCAGTCACTCCTCGGCACGCCTGTTCGGCGCCGTCGGCGCTACCGCCGCAGATCCTTTTCCGACGCGGCGCCGTCATCGCACCGTACGCCAGCTGATCGACGAACTTTATCCACCCCGCCTCTACGCGACCGGAAACCCTGCTGGCGTGGCGGTTGGCGCTGCAGCACCCCCGCACCCTGCCGTCAGCACGGTGGCCGACGTGCATATTGGCGACAAGGGAGGAGCTGCGGCGAGTGCCTCCTCGCGATCGCCCGCAGCGCGAGGGACGACGAACACCCTTACTTCCCCTACCGAGGTCCACTCTTCCGGGGAGCTGCCCGTGGATTCAAACCCTCACCACCTCAGCAGCATCCACAATGGCGGCGTGGGCGGTGGAGGCGCCTACGGTAACGGGAACAGATCGTCCCCTTGGTTGGACGCACCGATGGTGGAGGTGCACCCCATCACCCGAAGCACCGGTGCGGATGTACGGCAGGCGCTGTGGGAGCAGGAGATTCAGCCTTCCTTCATCCTGACCGATTGTGTTCAGCGCTACGTGGAGGGACACGGACTTTACCTCGATCCTCGAAAGGAGACGGCAGCATCCCTCTACGGGCGTGCCGGGGCGGGTGCTGACTACCGACCAAACAGCGCCAACAGCAGCGCTATCCGCCCTGGAAGCCCTGGCGGTCTCCCGTCGGCCGGGCTGGCCGGCTCGGTAACGGGGTCGATGGGCGTAAACGGCAGTGTCAGTGACGTGTCGTTTCACAATACCGCGTCCCCCATGACCGTCGGTGGCGCAGCTGCCGCCGGCAGCCAAGGAGATGGCAGCGGCTTCTGTCGCATCGTGGCCCCCCGCGACACCGCCACGCTCTCCTTTCCCGGGCTCATTCCGCGGTTGGAGCTGCACTACGATCGCAACAATCTCCTCGCACGGGAGCAGTTCGAGAAGCTGCGCCTTTTCCAGTGCCAGGACGGTGAGGAGCCCGATCTTATCATCCCCATCGGTGGGGACGGATACATGATGCACTGCATTCGGAAGAACTGGCGTCGCTTCATTCCCTTTTATGGGGTGAACGCCGGCCACGTCGGCTACCTGCTGAACGATCGTTCCACCCTGGAGGAGCTCTTCTCGTCCCCACTCAAGCTGCACTTCACCACAATGCTGTACTGCCAGGCGGAGAAGGAGAGCGACATGGGGGAGCGGGTGTTGCTGTCGGAGTTGGCCTTCAACGATGCCTGGGTGGAGCGGTCGAGCGGGCAGACAGCTCTCATTCGCATTTTGGTGAACGGACAAGAGAGGATCCGGAGGCTGCGCGGGGATGGCGTCCTCGTATCCACCGCGGCGGGGAGCACGGCGTACAGCCAAGCCCTTGGTGCCTCTCCCGTTCCCGTCGGCGCGCCGTTGATTCAGGTCGTGGGCAGCAATGTGGTCTCCCCTGCCCAGTGGCGACCGGCGCACCTGGATCAGGAAGATCAGGTGGAGTTCGAAGTCATCGACAGCACCAAGCGCCCGTGCCGGTGCTATGTGGATTCGGTAGACCTGGGTAACGTGACGCGGTTGCTGGTGCGTTCAAGCCGTGTCGCTGGCGTCACACTCGCGTTCTCAAAGAGTTGCGACCTTCAGCAGAAGCTTTATCAGATGCAGTTTCCCAAGACTCTGTGAAAGGAGAAAGAAGAAAAGAGGGGGAAGGGGAGATGAGAGAGGCCATCCTCGATGTGAGACAGGGCTGCCTCTTTCTCTCCCGACCCCGAAGTTGGTGGTGGTGGTGCAGGAAGGGGAGAGGCAGTAGACAGGTAGGTATGTGTGTGTGTGTGTGTGTATGTGTGCCTTGTTGGATCGTCTCGTTTGCGTTCAAAGCGCACGACCGTCCCTTCCGTCGTCTCGCTTTCTTCTGCCTCATCCCATCCCGCCTATCTCTACTTCCCCCCCTTCTGCCATCACGTCTGATCCGTTCTCTCTCGCATCTCCCTCTTGTTCTTCATCTCTTTTAAAAGAAGAAAACTCCTAAAGAAATCCAGTCCGCCTTGTAAAGCAAAAAAAAAGAACGAGGGGGTATGAAGGGGAAACGCTCGTGGAGTGCTTCACTTTCTGTCGAGATTCGGCTCCGTCTGGTGCCTTCTCCTCTCTTCCTTCTTTCCTTCTCCCTGCTCTTCTCCCTGGTCACGCTGCTCCACCAGTAGAGAGAAAGAGAGAGAGAAAGGTGAGGGAAGAGGCAGGAGGGGATTTCTTGGAAGACCGACATCTGCGTCTGTGCGGATGAGAATATAAACTGCCTCGAGTGGGCCCTTAGGTACGCCTCCCGCCCCCCCCCTTCCCTGCTTCCCCCCCCTCTCTCTCTCTCCCCCCCGACCAGATATGAATATCAACGGAGTCGGCTTCCCTTTCTTCGCTACTTTTCTTTCAACTCCCCTTCCCCACCTCCCCCCCCCATCTCACCCCATCGTTGCTTGTTCGTCCGAGTTGTCGGCCCACATCCACTGCCTTGAGCACCGCACCGCGACAGTTCGACATCAGCGCTGGAACACTCTTTGGTCGTCCTGTTCCCTCTCCCCGCTCCCTTCCCCCCCCCCTCCATCCATACACGGGCCAGTAGACTTGAAGGACGGGCGGATTCGACCTTTTTTTTTCTCCTTCCCCCCCCCTTTTTTTTTGTAGATCGTCGTCGTCGTCCTCACGGCCTTCCGTCACTCTCTCCCTTCCCCCCCCCCTTTCCTCTTCAGCGTTGTCCCCCCCCTCCTCCTCCTCCTCCTCCTCTCTTTCTTTCTGCTCTCTGCCCCCCCCCCCCTCCCCTCTCGTTCCTCATTTCTGCTTCAGCCTTCTTGCGTCGCTGTTTTTTTTTTTCTGCCCTTCGGTGGTGATAAGAGTTGCACTTGCACGTCGTCATGGAAACCCCAGAGCCTCGGCGACGTCGCGGCAGCGGAGCTGATGATGGTACACCGCAGCCCATCATCTCAGAAGGTGCCACACCCGCACCGACAGCGCTGCTGCGACGGCGGGGTCATGGAGAGAGCACCAACGGGGCCACGCTGCACGGCGCTATCCTTGCTTCTGGGCCTTCGGTTCTCCTCGACGAGGAGTCGACGACGGCGATAGCGATCAGCGGCTCCCCACAACCGAGCCAGCTCACACCGCAGTATCCGCCTGGTCAGAGCCCACTGCCCCGTCAGCGCCCCCGCTTCCACACGGTTCAGGACCTCGACGTTGCGCTGAACCAGGCGATCGAAGGAAAAATTACGAGTCGCAACGCGTGGGCCAGTAAGGAGGCGAGCGACCTCCTCGAAGGGATCACGCACACGATCGAAACCACGTTGGATGCCGCCGCCACGGATGATTACGCTGGGTTTGCCAAGGCGGCCACGGTGGTGGAGGGCTGTTCTAAGGTGTGGACGAGTCGAGTCGACAGCACCTATCAGCAGAGTAGCCAAATGGTACAACGGCTGCTGCGCCATGACGACGCTACGGGCGGGCAGCCCAGCGATGGCGCGGACGGCGAAGAGGCGGAGGATGGGGTGGGCGTTTCGCAGCGTCCCAAAAGTCGATCGCGCAGCAGCGCCAACGGCACGACGGCCGCCGCGCGCACGCTGGCCATAGATGCGACGGAGATCAACTTGGACAGCAAAGGTCGCACGGCATTGACGCAGTCCGGCATGCACGCACAGTTCAGGGCCGTTACTTCGAAGTTTGACCAGGGAAACGCGCAAGGGCTGCTTATGCACAACGCGCCGATGGGGCGGGCAGGAAACATCGTACTCGATGTGGACTACTCCGTCATGCCGGACTCGACGGTTTCGGCTACTGCGAGCCGGCGTGCCTCTGGCATTGCCGCAGCATCCGAGGCCGAGGGTGAGGCTCTACCGACGGGCGCACCGGTGCTGCCCTCACGCGCGTCGCAGCATCTCGCGGTGGAACTGGACGCGGCTGTGTACGAGACGGTGGAAGACCTGCCGAATTATGCGGGGCTATCGGTCGCGGCGCTGGACTCGCTTATCTCTCCCACCACCCACCACCCACAAAGTGCGCGAAGTTCGCAGCCCTTCCCTCCGCCGCGTGAGAGCACCGCCAGCGCCACCCGAGGAAGCCAGTCCAGCGCCATCGATCCACTGCTGCTCCTCCCACACGCGTCACCGCCGGCTACCGCGGCGACAGACCTCTCGCGTGTGTCGCTGCAGTCGGAAATGTGGGAGCGGCGCAGCGGCATGCAACGCGAGGGGGGCGAAGGTAGCGGGCCGCACATTGGTAGTGAAGGGCTCACCTCCTTGCCGGAGGGGGCCCAGCAGCCGTCGTGGCAGCCAGATGGAGACGAAGAAATTGGAGGTGACTACGGGGACTGGGCCGAGGCGGGCGATGGCGACGACAGCAGCGCTCACAACGACGCCACGGATGCCGGCGCTGGCGCTGGAGCCGGTGCCGTCGCGAACAGCTTTGAGGATAGTGGGGTTGATCGCGGTGCCGAGGCTCGCCGTCTTGTCACCGGCGTAGCGGAGATGGAGATGATGGACACACTCTTTCAAGGCGGCACTCAACTCGCACTCGAGGCGGAAGATCCCACGTCGTGGTGCCCGCTGAGCGAGGTCTCCGCAAACCCGTTGGCTGGCGTACAGGGATGCTCCGCACTGGCCCGCCTGCATCGCGAGCATCGCTTCGCTTCCTCGCAAAAGGGCCTCGCCGGCGATGACGTTGCGCGTGGCATGCAAGAGGGCGATTCTTTCGGGTCCCCACCGCAGTCGCCCGTCACGAAACGCAGTCGTAAGGAACGGACGGTGGTATTCCAGCTTCCGGAGTCCGGTGCAGAGGGCCGCGGGGGAAAGGCTTCGACGGCCCCAGGGCTCGTCACGAACTCGGAGCTGCTACTCCAGGAGGAAGGGATGCTGCGGCAGGCTTCCACGAAGGGACGGAGCATCACCCCTCTCGGCAAGCAGCTTCTCCTCGCTAAGGACGCTGCGCATGCGGTGCTGGCCTACACCCAAGGGGTCTACCAACGCACCAAGGCCGAGCAGGCTGGTCTGGTCCTACCAGAGGCACCCATCCCAGGCAAGACTATCCCCTCGTACATGCCCTTCCCGGTGCACACGCAGAGCTTCTTCCAGCCCTTCTCCACCGCTCTGACCCACTGGAATCTACTGCGCAAGTCCGCCCTCGGGCACCTCGTTGAGAACATCTCAGGTGGAAACGAGGTGGAGGGACCTTCGCCATCGCTGTTGCCAGGGTCGGTGACGAACTCCAACTACCGCAGCAGCCATGCAGCAGGTGCGATGGCCTGCGAGGATGGTGTGAACAGCCGCCGTGCCAACCCTGCTACCATCACCGCCGAGGAGGAGGAGGAGGAGGAGGACGCACGCGCTGGGCTCGCGAACGGTGGCCCCTTCATTGGCCAGGACGACATGCCCGTGGAATTTTTCCCGGGAGGGGCGGAGGTGGAGGGGTCGGACGGGGGGGAGGCTGGGTACGACGGGGACTACGCCGACTACGCCGAGCTCTACGGCCCAGACGACAACGGTGACCGCAGCGATGAGGATCGTGAGAATCGCTACGTGCAGGAGGGCTTTCGTTCCTCTGCAGATGCACGCCTTGTCGCCCAAATGGATGCAGCGGCAGCGGCAGTAACCGCGGCAATCGCGTCCAGCTCCATCGCCGGGTCAAGTCATGCCTCCACGCGCAGCAGCGCCAAGAGCGACAGTGCCTTCATGGACCCCATGGAGCTGGTGAAGGTGCTGAGCCCGCCGGAGGCGACCATGCCAAGTCAGGTAGATGTGGTGAAGCTGCGCCAGCTCATGTGGGAGGCGCTGCAGGGGCACTTGATAGCCAACGCACAGGAGGAGGCGGCTGATCTGACAACCTTACGAGCTGGTGCCGTTACTGCTGCTAGCGCCCAGAGCGGCGGAGCCGCATCATCTTCATCGGCTTCCAGGCCGGCGGTTAAGGCTCACACACAGGCGGTGCTCGCCCGATTGCGAACACGTGCGCGGGCGGCGGCGGAGAAAGTGGAGGCGGACGAATCGGCTGGTTTCACGAGAGGTACGTCCGATAAGGCCCCCTCCTCCGCAGGGAAGAGCCCCACCACCACCACTGGGTCGGCAGCGGCAACGGAGATGGAGGAGGAGGTGGCGCTCATCACCAAGTTCAGTGACGTGGTGCGCACGGTCCTACCCCACGTCCCCTCCGTGTCGTCGACCAACACCCTGTCTCCAGCGTTCTTCTTTTTCTCCATCCTTTTCCTGGCCAATGAGCACAATGTGGTTCTTCAAAGCGTGGAGAGCCTCGATGATTTACGGGCGTGCGGTATTGCGCGGCGGGTCGGGGAGTAGCGGCCGTCTTGACGCGTGTATGACGGGGTGTTTCCTGTCTGGGCGCTGCACAAACCCGGATGCCAACATCAACAGCGAACATTCTCCTCTTCTCTTCCATCAACCTCCTCCCTCCCCCCATTTCTCCTCTTCCTCCTCCCTATTCCTTCGCTTGCGGGTAAGCATGCGGTGATTGGGATCGCTGGCGTAGAAGTCGATGGTTGTGGTGTGCGTATATATATATATATATATGTGTGTGTGTGTTGGCTCGCATGAAGGAGCTGGTGACCTTCGGCGGAGGTTGGGAGAAGGCGAAAGCGGCAGAAAAATAATCGATGAGAGGGAGCAGACTAGGAGGAGGGGAGGGGAGGGGAGGAGGTTAGGCGTGAAAGAAGTGGCTGCACTCGGGCAGGTAGGTGGTGATAGCGGGAGAGCTACCCACCTCCCCGTTACCGACAACACTCCCATATATATATATAGACACAGAGAGTGTGTGAGAGAGAAGGAGAGAGAGAGGGAGCAGAGGTCAGATAGGAGGAGGGGGGAGGGGGTGAGAGCGAGGGCTTCGGTCAATCTGATAGAACGAAGCGATGTGGTTTGCTGGGCTCTTTGCAGGAGAAAGACGAAGAGGGAGGGCGAGGGTGAGAACGCCCGGTGGCCACCGTCTCCCCCTGCCCCCCCTTTTTTTTTTGGCATGTCGTACGGGCAGTGCTTGATCGATTGATGCCAGAAGCCACAAACGATAGCAAGACGCTCTTCTCCACCACAGCACGGAAACGTAGTAACAAAGTGGTGCATTTTTTTTTCGGAGCCCCTTCCCCCCCCCCCCCCCCAGTGTGTGTGTGTGTTTGTGAGTGAGGTTATGCCGTGTGTAGACGCGAAGGGATAGCAGTGGTGAGGGGTGGGTAGGTAGGGCGTTTGCTGCTCCCTGTTCCTCCTTCGGATGGAAAGGAGAGAGAGGATGCTGTGTACTCTCTCACCTCTTTCTTCTACCGCCCTCCTACCTTCTCTGAGTCCCCTTCGGCGCTTGGAAGCAAGGGGAGGAGAGGCGCGCGCATGTTTGTGTGCAGGCCTTCTTCTCTACTTGTACCCACTCCCCTCGCCCTATTCTCCCTTCCCTTCTTATCGGTCTTTCCCCTTAGAGAAGGACGCGAAAGGAAATAACATACAACGGCTGGCGAAGAGGTGTGTGCGTGTGTGTGATGCAGGATCGAGATGATGCCGCCGTGGTACTCTACTGTATTTCTCTTTGATGCGTCAGCGTTGCTTCTCTCTCTTCTCGTTCTTCCTTTCTTTCTATGGACGCTCTGCTCTGGCTTTCTCTCATCTCGGTCCTCTGAAGGTTCGCTCGTTTTGCTCGTTGTTGGGGCACAGCGTCTCAGTCCTTCCTATACATACACGCACACATACATTCAGGTAAGCTCCGCTACACTTCAGCACGTGCCCACGTGGTGCGACAGGGAGGAGGAGGGGAAGAGCAACACAAGTATATATCAAGTGGACAACAAGGCCGCTTTGGTGCAAAAAGGTGGATGTGAAAAGGGAGAGAGAGAGAGGTGCGAGAGAAGGCGGGGGGGGGAAGTGAGGGCGAGGGATACCGGTGCAGAGACCGTAGCACATGAGGAGGGACGGACTGAGGAGGAAGGGGCGGTGAAACCACAAACGGCCAAAAGGGAGGCAAAGGAGAAGGTAGACGGGAACAGGCACACGGACATCCACCGTGCAGAGGATCCGTCCCCCTCCCTCTTTTCCCTTTGTTTAGTAGCTTCCGTACCCGTCCCCTCCTTGATGTATAAAACGAATAGAGAATACGTTCCTCTGTTGTTTTAGCTCCATTTTTTCTCTCGCTCTTCTCCCTCCTCTTCCCTTCTCTTGTATCGGCTATCCTCTCGCCCCTCTCTTTCTGCCTCCCTCTTCTTCACTGTCGTCGGGGAGCTTGCGAGGGAGGGAGTGGGGGGGGGGGGGAGAGAGTGGTGCTGGTGGTGGCGCTCCTCTTTTTTTTTTTTGCGAGGGAAGCGCGTTGTCAGTTTCTAGTTTTTTTTTTGTGACGCTGACGCCCACCATGTCGCACATCCCGCGCAACCATTTTCTCCTCCTTCACGATGCTCTACGCAAGATCCTTGGGCCGGATGCCCGCCTTGCCGCCTTCGTCAAGGCGAAACGCCCATTTCAGTGCGACATGCTGGTGAATGCAGCTCGCACCGACGTGGATACCCTCGCGCGCGTCGGGCAGCGATCAAGCTCTCTGGAGAAGAAGGAGGATGACGCGAAAGAGGGCATCGCCCAGTTTGCGCGTGAGCTTCAGGCGTTGCTGGGCAACTGCGATGTATTGCCACACACACGCCGCATCGATGTGGTGTTCCGCGACCGCCACGTGATCCAGCTCGCTCTCGGTGCTGCTGCGCGCGACATCCCTTTCCCGCTTCAAACAGGAGCAGACGTGAACCGGGAGCTGAACTGGCGTCGCCGCAACCGACTGCGCATTTCACTTGGCTATGACGAGGAGCTCTTCCTTGCGCAGTGCACCCGCAGCGTCAACGTGGCCGCAAGGGTGTTGGAGAAGTCCATGTACGACTACCACCGCCACTCCGTCCTTCTGGCGATGAACGCCGAGCTGCAGGCCGCGTACAAGGCGAGTGGTGGCGACTGGCATGCGGTGCTGCCGCCTGTGACGTACTGGCAGGTACACTGCTATGCGCTCAACCTTACCTATCCGTGTCGGCACTACCAACAACTCGCTGCCACGGTGGAGCACAACTTCGCGACGTACTACGCTGCGTTCCCCCTCATCAATCCATACTGTGACGGGGAAGACCTCAACACGATGCAGGTGGCGCGGTGGCTCTGCTCGGCACGCGCGCCGGGAGCCATGCTGCACGATCCCGTGACGTCGGCAGGGCAGGAGAAGACCGCCGATTGGGTGGTATCGACCGATGTGGCGGGTGTAGGAGAGGGCGATGACCGGGATGCGACAACCGCAGAGCCCGCGACGAAGAGCCCGCCGGAGTGACGATGAAAGAAATGGCGGTGTGCCTCCTCCCTCCCTTTGCTTCCTTTCATTCTTTCCTTCTGACATGCCCGGAAAAGTGAGACTCCCCCCCCCAAAACGGGATACCTCTGCATTCCGAGGCGTCGCGCACTGGTGCGTCTCTAAAGGGACCGTCTCCCCCCCCTTCTCCCTCTCTTCACAGCCTTTCCGTGACCCGCTGCGCGCGAGCAGAACTGAGTGACGAGGCGTGCTGCGCCATCAGTTGCAGGAAGAGCGCAGGTCAGTGGAGGGGTGGCGCAGAGAGAGAGAGAGGAGAAGAAAAAAATTTACGAGGGTAGGGAGTAGGAGGGTACCCTATTCGCTCTAGTATTCGCTTTGCTGGCGGAAGCGAGGCTGAGAAGGAGAAGAAAAGGCAGGGGCGGGGCACAGAGGAGGAAGCGGGGAAGGGGGAGGGGGGAGGGGTAGCTATGTGAGGCCACAAGTTGTCGGTCTTTATTCCTTCCCTCTCCTCTCTCCTCGATTTACCTCCTTCTCTCTTTTTGGGGGGGAAGGGGGACGTCTTTTTAACGGTTTCTCTTTGATGTGACGCTTTCTCTCCTCACCTTTTGTTTTCGGTTCTTCCACGCCGCTTCCGTTACGTGATCCTATGTGCGTGTGTGTGTGTGTGTGCATGCTGTAGAGCAATTTCTGAAAGGGGGTAGGGATAGGTGTCCGCCGCGAATGGTTTTCCCTCTCTTTCCTGCCTCCCCCCCCCCCCCCCCCCACACACACACACGCATCCACCGAGCGAATCGCTCTCTGCCGTTTCGCCTCATTCCTTCTTCTTTGCCTCTCTTGGCGCTTCCCTTTGCTCTTCCATCCTCACCTGTTTCGCCTCTGCCTTTCGCTCTTTTTTTCCCCCTGCTGATCTTCTGTCACTGCGTGACAACTGGGCACACGGAGACGGAGCAGGACCTCCCTCCCCCCTCCTCCCTCCCCTCCCTACCCCTCCGAAAGGTGCGATAAATCGATCGATATACCTCTCCAAAGGAGCAGAACGTGAGAAGGTGCGGATCTACCATGACGGCTAACCAGGATGGGCCATCATCACCGCCTACGTCCCCGTCAGGAGGGCAGTCCGGTGATGCATCTGGGAGACCCAGTGCGGAAGTTCGATCACGACCGGAAGCCGCATCTGCGTCCTCTTCTTTGCCCAGCGGGTCGGCGATGCACTCCAACGCCGAGGCAGGTGCTGCTGGTCCTGAAAGATCTTCGTCTTCGGATCGGTCCATGACCCTCAGTGAGAATGGCGGCGATGAGGGATCCACGATGCCCTCAACCACGGCCACTGGGGTGGCGGCAGCGGCGGAGCAGGAGCGCCGGCGACGCCTTGGCCTGTACGGCAGCCGTGCCTTGGCTGCCGGTAGTCGAGGAGGCGCCTCGCTCCCACACAACCACCCTCCACATCCTTCCTCGTCGGCCGCCGTCACCGCCGCTCAGGGTGGCGCACACGGGCGGCACGGCCTTACCGCCTTCGGTGCGCGTCGTGGAGGCGAACTCGCCTCCTACATCCAGCACGGCTCTGACTTATCAGCGCAGGGACGCTACCTCGTCATCGGCGATGGTCTCATGGCCCCTTTTATGGCTCTCTGCTTGCGTGTGCACGGCCTGGAATGTGACCTGGCACATCATCCCTCCCACAACGATCTCGATCGTGGCACCATCGTTCTCCCGCCTTCTGTGACGCAGTTGATGGGCGACGTCTTGAACGTTTCCGTGCCGTCTGGCAGCGTGGTGGGACGGGTGCTCACATTTGACCACGTCGGCAACGATATGTGTGACATCGACCTCAATGAGTTTCGAGAGAAAGGTGAAAGTCCCACCTTCTTCTGCTGTGACCGGCTGAAGGTGGAGGCGGCGCTGCTGTCGTTGTGTCACATCGGCACCCACCGTTGCATGGTGCTGCCGAAGCCGCACATCGACAAGGGGGGCCTGGAGGCGTTGGAGAACGGTGGTGTGCGCGTGCGCTTCGCTAGTGGGGTCCACCAGGACTACCTCGGCGTCATATGCACCGCTCGCCACCAAGATTTGGTGCCCGAGCTGACCGTCACGAAGGAGGAGCTGCAGGCGCGGGCTGAGAATGCGGATAAGTATCGGGAAACCCTTAGTAAATCTGTGCGCTGGATGGAGTTGTGTGTGCCGCCGCTTCCGGAGCTCGGCAAGTTCGAAAAGCGCTTCACCCCGGGGTCGCAGGAGATTGTGGAGATCTTGACCCCGCGGGATGCGAAGCTGACGGTGCGACCGACCATGCTGGCTACACGACTGTTTTATAACGTCACCCTCACGATCCCTGACGGAACGGCCGACCCGCGACTTCGCAGCACGAGCACGAAGCTCTTCTGGGATGACGTGGCCCAGCACTGGACGTGCGGTGTGCCAGGCTACATCTCTCACACGATGTTCCGCCCGATGTTTACACATCTGCAACAGCACTTCACCAAGACAAGCGCCCTCGTCTACCGTACGCCGCTCTTCCTCATGCCCCACTGGGCGGAGGGCGGTGGGCGTGTGCTCAAGGTGGCGCATGCCGCGCACGGCTCCTGCTTCGACGCCGTTGATGTTTCCGACGCCCAGGGGTTCACAGACTGCTTCACACTCGCTCGCACGATCGCCGGTGGCGAAGACGTTGCGGCGTTCCTGAAGGAGCGACGGCTGCAGGTGATGGAGGAGTTAGACCACCATGCGCGCCTTATCGGCTACAGCCTGAAGGAGCGAGGGCAGATGTCGTACATGCTGTCTCGCTTCAACATGAAGGTGTTGCGAAAGTACAGGAAGAGTTGGCGGTCCGTCTTGCAGAATTATGTGACGTTAATGCCGAAGGTGGCGCGTTGATTGGCGTGGGTGGTCTGTGTGTGTAAGTGGGGAGGGGAGGGGGCAAGTAGAGGGAAAGGCCGTGAGGCGATCGCCTGGTTCGCCTCAGAATGCGTGTGGCGTGTGAGTAGGGCGTCAGAGGAAGGAAGTGGATCGTTGGTGGGACTGCCAGACGGAACGGTAGATGATGCAGGAGAAGATGGGGAGGGTGTTGGGTGTATCGTGGATACTTTTTTGAGGTGGGGTGGGATTATCGAAATGGGGATTACCTCCGCCTTCGTTCTGCTTACCTCTGGTTTCACGCTTGCGTATTTTATGGGGGTGGGGTGAGGGAAGGGAACCATCAGACAGGAATTCCGGCCGCCTTTCCTTGACCGACTGTTCTGCTGTGGCGGAAAGGCGGCATCCGTCAGGCGGAGCGGGGATAGGGGGGGGGAGGGGGGCGTGCAGGGGGTGGCCAGGGGCAATCCAAACAGAAACACACACATACACCGAAGGGAAAGACGAGAGCTTTGTGGCTCGTGATCACGGGCATGCCTTCACGGATGCATCAACGTACGCAGCTACGTTGCGGGGGGAATTCCGTGCTTTCTCTTTCGCCATTTCATTTTCTTCTCCGCTTTTCTATTACGTGTATAGCTAAACATTTGATGCGCCGTTCTCCGCCATTCCCCGTTGCCATCGAAATATTTTCCTCTTACTTCATCCAAAGGCTGTATCCCCTCCCCCCTCTCTCCCTTGTGCCTGCCTCTCTCCTTCCTTTCCTGCATGCTCCTCCCCCTTTTTTGCTTTTCATCATCATCACCACGCATGTTATTCAAGAAGCCTTGCCTCGCCCCCCCCCGTCCCTCTTTCCCTCCATTAAGTGCAGGAGCTTCATGAGGCGCGCACACGCATAAAACTCCCCCCTCCCTCCTTTACCTCCCCCGTCTTCCGTATCGCCTCGGCCTGAGATGTTCGCGCGCGGTGCTGCCGGACCTCTTCGAGGCTCGGGGCCGCTGTTGGCGTACAACAAATCCCGTGGTCATCGCTGGAGCGTCATTCCTAAACCGCCACCTCCACACTACGATCGCCTGTGTGGTGTGCATTCTGTTCTGAACGTTCTACGAGTGGCCGCCGCGGCGGTAGCCGACGCCAGCGCTCTTCCTCCTCCCTCTTCTTCTGCACCGTCACCGCCACCAGTGCTGTGGCCGCTTACCCAAGGGCAGCGGCGCCTTGACGAAGGCGCGGAGGAACACACAACGTCGGTGATGGTGAGGCGTGTGGTAACCGGCCAAAGTGAGGAAAGAAGGGAAGGCCCTAGTGTTGCTCAGCGTTCGGTGTCCGCAGCCCACCCGCCGCCCCGCGCTCACCTCGCCCGCTTGTACGTGCGGGACTTCAGTTTGGAGGCCAGCGAGGCGGAGGGCAGAGAGGTGCGGAGTGGGAAAGGGTTTCGCCACCATAATGAGAGCATGCGTCAAGGGAAAAGCGCGAAGTTCGTGCCCATGCGGTATACCGCGCTGCGCTGTATCATTGCCCTCGCAAAGTCGTTGGAGGTCCCAGTGGAGTTTGTGTCACGTGCGGAGCTCGTGCAGCTTTGTGGGGAGCGCCGGAACCAGAACGTGGTGCTGGAGGCGTCTACCTACACGCCACGCTCCATCCGACATCTTGGGGAGATATGGGGGCTGCCAGAAGGGGATGCAGGGCATGCACCACTGCAAGGCACCATGACGACGGCACCGTCGCCACATCCACTCGATCAACGCAACGACCCTGTGGAGAAACAGACGAGGCGCGTTTCTGCCCAGACCACAGCCGTTACGTCGGAGTCGACGCCCTTGCCACAGGCGGTGGTGACGGTGCTCTTCCTGGAGAACGTCATCGACCCTGCCAACGTGGGTGGCATTCTCCGCAGTGCCTTTTTTTTCGGTGTGGATCACGTCGTGCTGAGTCGCCACTGCGCGGCCTGTACGCCGGCCGTGTCGCGCACCAGCACCGGCTTTCTGGAGCACTTGTGCGTCTACCGCGCCTCCGTGTCGTCGGATAAGTTTTTGAGAGATGCAAGGAACGCGTGGGCAGCTGCCGCAGCGGGGGCCGGTGACATCCGACTAGAAATCGCTGCGAGTGCAGTGGTGAACCAGGCCAGCGTGACACCGCGTCCTTGCGTGGGGAGCTGCGACGCGCCACCGTCTGGGCACGAAAGCTCGGGGCCGGCGACCCGGCAACTCTGCAGCAGCGGTCAAGGACGTCACCCCTCCGCTTCACCACACCCGTTTCCCGCAGTGCGTGTCCTCCTCCTCGGCAATGAGGATGCGGGACTGCCGCCTGAGCTGCTCCGGTGGTGCACCCACATTGCACACGTCCGCTCCCCCCGGCAGTCTCGTCTTTGCCAGGCTCGCGCGACTGCGCGCGTGCGCCTCGCCGCCTCCGCGGACGGTGACGGCGAGGGCGCTGAGAATGACGAGGGTGGTGGTGTGGAAGCGCCGCCACGCCTCCACACTGAACTGTCGGAGCTCGAGAAGCGGGCGCACAGCCTACGCCGCCTCACACGTCTCCGCCAAAGAGAAGTGTCGCTGAACGTGAACACCGCCTCCGCGGTACTTCTCTCAGCTTTTACCGCGATGGAAAAGAGCCCTCTTGAAAGTGGTCGGTATGGGCTTGTGGAGGTGACGACGGTGACGGATGCCCACGCGGCAGAACAACGCTTCCAGAGCCGTGCGAACATCTCTACTCCGTCGTAACCCGTCGCCCCCCCCCTCTCTCCCTCTTCTTCTCCCTTCGCTCCTCCCACCTTTCTCGGTTCTGCGACGGCCTTTCCTAACCGGAGTGCATTTCTGCGTCGACCCCTTCCCCGCTGCGGAAGGGGCTGTACCGCCCTCTTCCTACCTCGAGAATACATGTATGACCTCCGCAGAAGAGTGAGCCGTACCAAAAAATGCGGGGTGGAGGAGGGGAACTCACAGCTCTGTGTGTGTGTCTGTAGGCTCAGGATGGCAGCGCTTACAGCACATCTAGCACCCTCGCCTTTTACCTCTCCCATCTCTTCTCCCTCATCCTTTGCTTTTCCTCTCCTGCTCTCTTTACCGTCACGTTCTGCTGCTCTGCTCCCTCCACTGTTTCTCTCTCTGTCTCTCTCTGTCTCTCTCTTCATATATATATATATATTCACATATGCGTGGTGTGTGTGTGTGTGTGTGCGATTATGGATATCTCACATTTTTTATGAAGGGGCCTTTGCGTCTTCGATGTCGCTCCCCTCTGCCCCCCCTTTTCGAATTACCCGTTGCCTTCCTTCCGATTGCTGCCCCGCATCGTTCCCGCTTCAAACAACAGCAGCCACAGCAACAGCGATAACAACACCAACACTTCCCGACGTGGTGAAGAGTGTCACTGCTGTTGGGTGCGAACAAAAAAGGAGGGCGAGATGCACTTCACGTCTCCCGTTCGTGTTGCGGCCGACCATGCGGCAACTATCCTCCACATGATCGGCGACGAACTCTTCCCGGTAGCGGTGTGGATGGCGGTCTTCGGCGCTACGCGGTTGGTGCCCTCTTTGGTGCTACAACTGTCCATGTCCGTGCCTCAGTCGATGGATGTGCCGGAGCTGCTGCTGTGGCGGAGGCGCCGAGAGGGGTGTCCGACATCGGGTACCGCAGTGGACTCGATCCACGTCGCCGCCGACGCCGCGGCGGAGCAGCTTGCACAGCTCATCCGTGACACCCCTCTTGGCAGCGGTGGCGACCATTTTGCCTCGACGCTTCCCCCATCCTGGTACAACGCCCGCAACCGCATGATGGAGATACTTGTATCCCTGCGGCTCTTCCCACAGCGCCTGCTTGCGTATGCGCTGTTCCACAACCACCAGCGTATGGCACTCAGCCGCAGCGGGGATGCGGGGTCATCTGCGTGGGTTCATCCGTGGATGCGGGCGATGACGGCTCTCCTCCACCGCCTCGTCACGAGCTTCACCTCGATCTGGGTGCACGCGAATGGTCACATGCTCTTCGACACGCTCGTCACGTACCTGAACACGCGTCTGGGAGGTGGACGGGATCGCGGAACGTTCAACCTCAACGGTGGCGGTGACCAGCAGCAGAGCGGTCGCGCTGTCTGGCGACGCGGGGGTGGCGGCCTCCGTGCTGGTTGGCGCGGCCTCCTCGTTGCTGCGTGCGTGTCTACCGGTGTCAACTTCATTGCTCAGACGTTCTGGATTGAGTCCTTGACGAGTGCCGGCGTGTTGCGGGCGCGCTCTTTGCTGCCTTCGTCGCCGCCATCCTCTGAGAGGGGCCACACCGAACCGACGCTGCGCGTGGGTAGCGAGCGTGCGTGGCTGCTGCTCTCTGCGCTCTCTCGTTGGAGCAGCAAAGAGAACATGTATCGTCTCTGGCGCATGCTGCTGCCCTTCCCTCGAGAAGAGTTTACTCCCTTGGATGGCGCGGGAGGGATGCCCTTCTTTCCACTACCGTCCTCTTCTCCTTCCACTAGGGAAGGCCTGCTTCTCTCATCACCGCCGCTACCAACGCCGTCGACACCGACGCCGCGTGCCGTGCCCCCCGCCATAAAGGGTGCCCGCGTGGGCCTGTGTGGAGGCAACTCGTTCGTCTTCGCGCTCTGCGGCTTTCGTTGTGGGCTCTATGGAGACGCGCATCAGCTCTTTGCGGCCGTCTCGAACTACATGACAGACTTGCTAGAGATGGCGCTTCGTCAGGTGCGTCAGCAGATGGCGGCGCGGCAAGGACTCACAGCGCAGGTGCTGCAGGAAAGTGAGTCGGTGTGGCGGCCCTCCGAGCCGCTGTTGGCCTCCAACTTTTCTGTCGTACTCTCTCCGGCGGCCTCTCTGCAACTACTTCACCTGTACGTCGCCAACTTTGCACTCGGTGCTGGCGTTGGACTTTTCTGGAGGGAGCGCCGATGCCTCTTAGCTTTCGCGCGCAAGGTGCCCGTCGTGAGCGACGCCGTGGCGATGCTCTTTCCATTGCCCCCGCCGCCTCTTCAGCTTCCGGGAGCCCTGCAAGAGCTGAGCCCCGAATACCATGTGCTGCTGGTTTGCCCCGATGGACGGGTGGAAGCCGTAGGAGGCGCGGACGGCGACGACGATGCCTACGTGCCACCCTTGCGGAAGCCGACACTGACACGCACGGAGACGCTGGCAGCGTCTTCGAGCGTGCCGCGGGCGGTACGCGTTGTTGCTTCCCAAAATCTGTTCTGTCCCATCCAACGCACCCTTATGACCGACCCGGTACAGACCGAGGATGGATTCACGTATGATCGCGACGGCATCGAGGAGTGGCTTCGCCTGCATGACACGGCGCCTTTGACCAACCTCCCCTTGGTCAGTACCCGTCTGCTTGTGAATTGGCAGGCGCGACAACAGCTGGCAGACCTAGTGGCCGCGTACACCGCTGCTCTGGCGACGGTCAGACGCGCAGCAGTGTAGCGCTGGCACTGCCACAGTTGTCGCCGCTCAGACACCGCTCGAAAAAAAACCTCAGCCGTTCTGCACCCTCTTCCTCCCTTCTGCCCTTTTTTCTCTCGCGGGGCACAGCGGGGATAAAGAGTGAGAATCATCGTGGTCGGCGGCAACATCGTCCTGCTTTTTCATTTTGTTGGGGGGTTGTCGTTGTTGCGTGGGTGTGGCAGGGAGAGGAGGGAGGAGGGGGGCGGGCGGGTAAGGGAGACGAAGGAGTGACGGCGGCAAGGCGGAAGAGGAGGAGACGTCGAAAGTGGTGCCGTGCGGTGAGGGAGGGGAAAGGGAGGGCTGTGGAAATTGATCGATGGCGACGGCCAGCGGCGTGTGGGTGGGAAGGGTGAGACGTCGATGGTGATCCACGAGCCTTTTTTCACGCTTCTGTGGGCATGCATAAGCTGTCGGACACACATACAAACCCGCACGCACAGAAAACCATCTCCACATTTTCCTCCCTCCCTCTCTCACTCCCCCCTTTTCCCAATCTGCTTTTCTTTCGGAGTGCTTTAACCTTCTCGTGTGCTATGGCGCCGGCCTTGAAGAGTGACGGGAAGGGCTACGTCTCCTCGTTCTCTCCATACTTGTCTAGCTGCGATAGGGAGAAGTGTGTATAGCGGCTGACGTGCGTATGTGCGTGCTCCCCTCCTCCCTCTCTCCTCCTCTGATTCTGCTTTTATCCTCCGTTTTCTCGGATCGTCTCTCCTGCCCTGTCTTTTCCTTTTCCGCCTTCCCTCGTCCGCTTTCTTTTTCCCTACGAGCTGCATTGTGCTGTATCACGCGGGGGTGGCATCTGAGCCCTCCTTCCTCCCCCTCCTTCCCTCCCCATTACACGTCCAAACGACCGTATCGTGTGCACCGACGAGGCCGCTCTCCCTCCTCTCCCCCCCCGCACCAACGGTTCCCCAAAGGAAGACATAAGGGGAGGATGAAGCGTAGAACACAAACTGCACCCTCTCGAGCGATCCTTCAGAGCTCTGAGGAAATACCAGCGGTGCGACAGGACGGAAGACGGGTCGAGGGTGTGGCGAAGGGGTGCATCGTGGAGTGGGCCACTGGCGTGATGGAGGAGAAGAGAGAGAGATGGATAGGAAGAGGCAGAGGAGAGACGAGGCACCGCGCTGTATATATATTTTTGAAGCACCGCTTTCGGTGAGACACGTGACTGCCCCCCCCTGGTGGTGTGTGTTGGTCTGAGAAAAAAAAGAAGGGGGGGGGAGGGGTGGACGCTGCTTTTGCCACTCAAACCCTTCCGCCCCCCCCCCCCTTCCTGCCTCGGCTTTCCCTTCTCTCGTTTCTTTCGGCTGCTCTGCTCTGCTCTGCGCTCTCTTTCTTCCCTCGTGGCCTTCCTCTGCTCGTCCATCCTTAAATCTTCGCTTCCTCCCCTCCCCCCCCGTCCCCTTCTCTCCGTCATTTCCTCCTTCTCTTCCCTTGCAAAGTGAGGGATCATCCTCACGAAAATACTCCCACAACAGAAGGACCGACCCATACCGGTTGGAGTTCCCCCCCCTCGCCTCCCCTTTCCCATCCCTTCTTCCTCTGGCCGAGTCCAGCTGCCCTGCTCCTTCTTCTTTGTTTTGCCCGTTACCCTCCTGGAAAGTCCGCCTCCTCCTCCCATTTGGTCAGCTAACATCCCCCCTTTCCCTTTTCTCAAGTATCATTGAGCGACTTCGGCCGCACGGCGTCGCCCTCTTGAAACTCCACTTCCGGCATAGCACAAGGAATCCTCGTTCTCTCACTTTTCTTAGCTGGTGCGTTGCTGGGGAAAAGAGAGAGGGAGGGGAGGGAGGGTCGAAGAAGGTGAACGGAGGAGAAAGAAGGGCCCACTGTATGGCATTTTATGCGCATGTACCCCCGTGCTCTGGTCACGTGAGATATCAGCGTGGCCAACGCCTTCCCTTCCTTTCCCTCTTTGCTTCTTCTTCTTTGCCTTGCGATGGTGGTGTCGGGCGCTCGACGCGACCGGTGTGGCTCGGGCGATTCCAGGCGCTCGCCCTCCCCTCCAGCAGGGGCCTCACGGGCTACGCTGTTCCCTGCGCCATGGGCGGTGGTATTCCTGTCCGCTGGCGCCGTGCAACAGGTAATTCAGTTTCTCCCCTGTAACCGCGGTCACGGCGGCGGCCGTGGTTGCGGTGACGAGGAATGGAATGCAAGCTCAGTGGCGACGGCGGCACCGCAACGGTCCCCACCGTCGGTCAGCGCAGACGCCCTCTTCGCTGCGGCTGCGCAGGCCCCGTCAACTGTGATGACCGCCGCAACAGGCTTTAGCGCGCTGCTGTCCTCCTCCTCCGCACCTTCGCAGGGACTAGTCTGCCTTACCCGTCCGCTGGCCTTGCTGGCGGCCTCGCCCCGGTGGCGGTGTGCACTTGAGATGTACCTCAGCGGCGGCTGTGCCCTACCTCCGCTGGGCTCGCTCGTCCTGAAGGCTCTCCCCCGCATGCCGACGGACGGCCCCGCCGGTGGGGGTGTACGGCCTAGTCAGAAGCGAACCTTTTCGTACCGACGGGGGCAGCGCACCACCACCGCCGCGGGAACCCCATCTTGCGCGGATGGGCCTTCCGTTTCGAGTGGCAAGAGCATCGCCACGGGGGAGGGGACATGGGGAGCCGTGGCGCTACCCCTCCAGCTTCACGTCTCCTCTGCCAATGTGGCCTTCACGCGTCGCCCCTTCCGGTCGACGTGCCCGTCGCCGACGCTGACTCCGCAGACCCCTCCTTTGTCTTCTCTCTCACCGGTTCGGCAGAGCCAGCGGCTTCCCATCATCGCGGCTACAGCGACAGCGGTGGCGTCTCCCACAGCGGTGCCGATGTCCCCTCCCCTTTCAGGTTTCTCAACGCTGCCACACGATTTCTCTGGTGCCGGGCTGCCGGTCGCAACTAGGGAGGCTTCGAGTGGCGATGGTGCTGCGAAAGCAACGTCTGCTCTACGTATCGCATTTTCTCCTCGGCATGCCCCTGCAGGATCGACGCCGACGCCGCCGCTCACACCGTCAGAAGGCTCACCATCGCCACCTCCGTCGCCAGCCCTACAGACGCTCTGTCACGCCTTCTGGTGGATACGCCGCTGTCGGTGGTTGATCTCGCTGGATCTAGTGCGTTACACGGAAGACGACGTGCGCGTGGTGGGGGCGCTCTTCGCGAGGGGTGGGCACTACCCTGCATCGGCGGGGCATTTGCCGAATCGCAGCCGGCACGGTTGCCCATCGGAAAACCGGAAGGCCTCCGTAAACGCTGCTGTAGATGCTGATGCGCGCTCGGGCGGGTTCCGGTACACGCCATGCGCAGAGAAGATCGAGCATAAGGTGCTCAAGCACCCCTTACCTCGCCGCACCGACGCTCTCGGCTGTGGCGCCGCCGTGTTTACCGTGGAGGTGGCGACGCCGCCTCAGCAGGGGAGGTCGAGGCCGACAGAGGGAAGCCCCCCTCGCTCCTTGTCCCCCTCCACAATGGGTCCACCTCTCGCTGCTGCTGCGACCCATGCGCGCTACTGCGCCGCACCGCACAGTCCTGCGAATCCCGTTTCGGACGTTACGCCACGGCGAATGCCCCTTCCCTCATCGCAGACCTTGCGAGACGGGGCTACGGTGGAGCACCGCTGTACTTTCCAGGACGCACCGCTCCCCCAGGTACGGCTGCACGGCTCAGTGCAGATGGCCCTGCCGTCCTCGTCTCCATCACCTCCTCTTGCGTCGATACCGACCTCGACTCCCACCTCACCACTCAATCCACCGCCACTGCAGCGGTCACCGTCGTGGGAGCCCCACACGTGCGTGACACAGCTGCAAATCCACGGCGGCGCAGCAGAGGCAGTGGTGGCGACGCTTCTCCCCACATATCCCGAAGTGCGCTCGTTGCGGCTGAGCCACGGTGCCCTTAACGACGCCCAGCTTCGTCACCTGGCGCGCTACTGCCCGGGGATCACGCATCTTTCGCTAGCGATGAACAAGCAGATCGAGTCGACGAGGTTTCTGGGCTCTCCGCCGTCAACCGCATCCTCCGGGGCGACTGAGACGACAACCACTACAACTCCAACCACCGCGACGACGACAACTGCGACGGCGATGGTCTCCACTACGGTGTCTGCTGAGGCAAAAATAGGCTCCCATGACCAGGCCAGCTCGCCCATGCGCCTGTGTCTGCCTCGATGCTCCACACCGCAGCACCGGCGCAGCTCGGATGCCGCCTTGCAACCTGGTTTACATGTCTCTCCCTCTCCGCTGCTGTCGTACCAGCTCCCCTCTTTTTCTCGTTTGGAGGCGCAACCAGAGGACGCCGATGGCGGGCCCGATACCGCGTTAGCCAGCGCAGACCGACTGTCGAGTGATACAGTGAAGGACACTACGAGCGGAGATATGTCTACAGTTCGGACGCGAAGCGAAGAGGGTGACGACTCTGCTGACCGCACGCTTTGTCAACATCTGTGCGTCGGCAGTCATCTGCGCAGTACGTCTACACCCCGTCAGAGCAGCCAGCTCGACTTGTTCGCCCCAGACGAGGAAGGGGAGCTGGAGATGCGGGTATCACTCTGGGAGGCCGCGCAGACGGATGCGGCAGAGCGGCGGCAGCCAGTGGTGATCCTTCGGCCCCACGACGTGTTCCTCGGTCGGAGCAGCGGCGCAGGTAGCCCCGTGGGGACGGCAAAACTTGGTCGCGCCGCTGCTTTCTCGCGCTCTCTTCGCGCAGGTGATGTGCAGCGCTTCGGCAGTATACTGTATGAGCGACGCCATCCGGCTTCCACGGTGACAGCGCTGCCGGGGTCTCCCCCGCGCGGTGAGCCACCTCTGAGCGCCTTAGAGATGATCTCAGCCGAGAATACGCCACTCGCCGCTGCTGCACGCCGCACCTCCTCGTTCCACACACAATCCTCCACCCGTGCGACCACCTCCGTTACATCCCACTCACATGCCGATCCTGTGATGCGCGTCGTGCCCCAGTCCACCACAACCTCCCACATCGAGAGAGCTGGTGTATCGCCGCGAAGAGCGTCGTCGATGCACAACGCCGGCAGTTGTCGTGAGGGAAAAGTGGTTGCGGCCTGCTTCTCACCACTGACGATGACGCCCTCCACCGTGGCTGTCTCCCCACCGTCTCCGTCACCATCGCCAGCGCGCCATCGTCAGGTGAAGAAGGATGTTGGCATGGCGGGAGCGCATACCCGCCGCCGCCGCCGCTACCACCGCTACTGTCGAGGACGTTGCTGTGAGAGGAGAGGAAGAGGGGGTGCTGCTGTGCCCTATTCATCAGCCACGTACTGGGGGGACTCGCTTATCCACCTAGACCTATCCTACACGCACGTCACGGACGAGGCCGCCGCACGTGATATCCCTCCCCTGCGTTGTCTGCAGCACCTTTCCCTTGAGGGGTGTCTTCACGTCACAGAAGTGCGATGGCTGCCCCTCTTGCGTCGTCTGCGTGAAGTCAATCTGTCCTTGTCGTCGGTGCAAGGCCGCTCCCTTTACCCGCTGGGCGACAGTGCGCAGTTGGAGTGGCTGAAGTTGGAGGGCTGCTCGTCTTTCGAGGTGATTTCACAGCGGTGGAGGAGGGAAAGCGTGGGGGAGGAGGAGGAGGGGCCAGAGCGATGGGAGGGCCAGGGCGTCGTCGGGGAAGCCACCGCTCTGACGAACGCCACGCTCGACGCTGGTGTGGTGCGGCATGCCACTGGTGCCGGGATATCTGCTATCACCGTACTGCCGCTGGTGACGAGGAGAAGAGGCGGAAGAGGTGGTGCGGCCGAACTCTACGGCACGACGACACCTCCCGTCTCCCGACCTCACACCCCTCTCCCCGTGGTGAGTGCGGAGCCGTCGGGTAGTGGGCAGATGCGTTCAATACAGGCTGCTTCTTCCGCCTCACCTCTTCCCACCACCCGTACTGCCGACATGGTCGTCAAGATCCCTGAGGAATTGTTGACGAGGTCCACAGCTGCAGTTCCGCTGCTCAAGCGACTCCGTATTCTCGTAGCCTCTGGCACAGGCCTCACCGACACCGGACTGCGCGACATCAAGGAAATGTCTAGCTTAGAGTCTCTCCTGCTGGACCGTTGTGTTCACCTCACCGACGTGAACGTCGCTGCTGAGCTTCCCTCGCTGCGTACCTTGGATATCAGTGGCACGGAGGTAACGGCGGAGGGGATGGCGGCGCTGCAGCACAGCGCCACTCTTCAGAACCTTCGTGCTCAGAGGTGCGAAGCTCTCCGGACCTTGCCAGCCATACTGGCAGCGAGGCCAGCCGCCCTCACGATGACGATGTCAACGGCCAATACCTCTTCTTCAGCGAGCCACCGCGCCGCTCCGACCGCTGCCACTCACCCTCCTTTGACGGTGCTTGACCTTTCCTATACCCGTCATCTCACAGGGGACGGGCTGACCAGGTTGACGATGAATGAGCTGGCGGCAGAGGTGCAGCAAGCCGCAACTGCTGTTGCCCACACCCACCCTAGAAGAGGAAGCGGCGGTGGTGGCGGCGGCGAGCCTCGGGCTTTGTGGAGAAATGATACCGTCCGCCGTGTCCTGTTACGCTCGTGTGAGGCAGTCGATCACCTCTCCGCTCTGCATGGGCTTACCCGCGTCGTGGAACTCGACCTTTACCACACACGTGTCACGGAGGTGGCCTTGGCAGCGGCGCTGGCCGCGTGGACGTGCTTAGAGGTACTCAACCTATCCAATACGCCGGTGCGCTCCCTGGCGATGTGGTGCCCATCCGACGTCGCGGGCGAGGGGGAGGTGGGCGCTTTGCCCAGTTACTATACAGGCTCTGCCCGGGGCAACTCCAACACTCCGGCTCTACCGCCACCACTACCTCGCGTGTTGCCTTTTTCGCAAGCTTACCTGCCGGCTTTCGCAGCCACCCTGCGCGTGCTTGAGCTTTCCAACACGGAGGTTGCAGCAGAGGGGCTCACGGTCATTCAGTTCTTTAACCAGTTGGAAGTGCTGAAGATGTCTTCGTGTCATCGCCTCTGCTCACTTCGATTTCTAAAGCTTGCGTCGGATGCGGCACCGGGGACGGTCGCCCCATTCGCAGGGCTGTCGGTGGGCCCTCCGCGAGTTCGCTGTCACGGAGGCCGTGGGCCTCTTGAATAACGAGGCCTTTCCGTACATCTTGTGCTGTCCACGCCTCCGTTTCCTTTCGCTGGCGGGGTGCACACAATTGGGCAGCGGCCCTCTTACCGCAGCTGATCGGGAGTGCAGTGCTGCTGACGATGGGCCTGCTGCCCTGGCCAACATGCGAGAGTTGGAGGACCTGAACCTCTCCAACACCAGCATTAACCTCAATGATCTGAAGGTAATGCTGCGTCTTTCTCCGGAGGAGGTGGTTCGAACTGCACCACCGTCCGAAGAAACGTCGTCGTCCTCCACCCTCTCCTCACTGCAGTGTCTGTGGCTGCGCGGGTGCCGGCACTTGAACGAGGCAGTAGTGCAGGAGAGGCAGGGCAGCTGCCCTTCTTCTATGCGGCGCGAACTACCCCTCCTGCGGGAGGTGCACCTCAGCAATGGCAGACACGGTGCTGCAGTGCTTTCCGCTCTGCTCTCGTGACGTGGCGGCATTCCACCACGCACACCTAAAGGAAAGGAAGAGGGACGTGAGCAATAAATGAACATGAAAGAGGGAGGGGAGGAGGACGTGTAGCCGCTCCCCTCCTCCTCTCCTTCCGCCCCCCTCTCTGCTCTCTGCTCTCCCTCCCCCCTCTTCTTCCTCTCCGCTTTCTCTTCTCCCCCTTCTTTCCTTTCGAATTGTGCCGCAAGAGATCGAAACGACATCTCTCGCGCCGCGTCCTTCTCGAATAGCGGCTCTCTTTCTACCCTCTTCTCTCCTTTTCTCTTCTTTAGGAGAGTGCACCCCCTCCTCCCCCCTCCTCCTCTGCTTACTGTTTGCTCCTTGAAGGGAGGATCCCCCTTCGTGAAAAGCATGCCAACCATACGGAAGTGTTTATGTAGCTCGCTTCCTGTTGATGCACGCCTTCCTCGATCGTCAAACCTAGTCACAGCGCTGTGCCTTCTCTATCCAGGCTCCTCTTCCTCCTCCTCCTCCGCTTTGGGTCTTTCATCTCCCTGACAGGGACTGGAGTAACACAAGTGCTTATCTCACCTCCCGCTTTGTTCTCTCGATTCTCTCTCTCTTCGCACTTCCTCTCTTCTTCTTCCTGGGGTTTCTTCCTCCCTCTCCAATCCTCTACATGCGAATACACGCAACACACACGCACACATTCTTTTCTTTCTCTTTCCGCTACCGGAGAAGGTCTGTTAAACCACAAAAGGACAGCGCTCCCCCCTCCCCCCTCTTCCTTCTTCCTTTTCGCTAGCGGACAAACACATACATTCCGAAGCGTCTCTCTTCGCGCTTTTCTCTCTCTATAAAAAATAGTTTTACTAGAACGCTATTTTCTCGAGCTCACCCTTTCTCCCCCTTCTCCTTCACTTTCTTGCTTCCTGCTTCTTACGTCAACCTTCCTTCTCCCTCCTTCTCTCCCTCCACTATCTCCCACCACACAAAGACGAATGACCTCGCAAGGCGCCTCCTATGGCGGTGAAGGAGGGCCGCACGTCAGCTCTGCCACCACTGGCACGACAGCGCAGCAGGCTGACAATTTGACTCGGAACTTCCTGCTGGGTATTCCGAAGGAAGGGTTATCGCCAAACAGTCCGGAAGCTGCGGAGCTGCAGGCAGCCGAGGCGTTCGTCAGTGATATTCAGCAAGAGATCTTGGCCTACGACATCGCGAATGCCAAAGCGATGGAGGCCTACGCCGCACGGTGGTGGAGTGCGGTACCGTACTTTGGGCGGCATGCGAAACGTGCGCTGGAGGCAGAGGCGGCCCCCGCAGAGGCCACCGCTGCTTCTACGGCGTCTGCAGCGGCAGCGACCAACTCGGCAGACAGCGGTGACCGCGCCGGATCGTCCGATGCGCATGGACTCCAAGGTCTCTCATCGGAAGCAGCGGCTGCTGCGATGCAGACGGGGGGCGTGTATCTGCACAAACAGACATCGACGAACTCGCGAGGACTGAAGGTGGAGCGTGTGTCAGCTATCGATGCCTCGACGGCCTCAGCGATGGTGGGCGCGGCCGGGGGTGGTGCTGCAGCGCGAACCGCAACGTTCAACGCAGCGGCTCTACAGCAGCAGCAGCGGCAGCGGGTGAACACGTGGCTGTTCCGCCGAGAGCATCCGGGCTGGGTACCACTGATGCAACGGTGGTGGGTGCCTTGGCTCTGTGCAGGCAGCATTGCCATCATCTGGACCCCCGACGTGTGGAAGCTGCGCACCTTGTATTACTGTGATCACCAGTACGCCCTTTTCCGCCAGGCGATTCATAAGGCGTATTGGCGGGCCACGATGTCACCGGAGGACTACGCAGCCCTTCTCGCCGACATTGAGGCGGAGAGACCATCCAAGGTGAGTGGGACGAGCTGCCCTTTTGAGTGAGAAAGAGAAAACGTGTGTGTGTGTGTGTGTGTTGCTCCGCTAACTTTTTTCTCTTTTGCTGTCTCCTCGACCGTTTAGGGTTACCGGTTTCTTCTGGTTTCTCCACCTCGATCTCCTTCTCTCTTGTTCTCTCCCCCCTCCCTTTCGGAAAGATGCCTTCTGGTGCTTTTTGCAGTTGACTCCGGCACACGATAAGGACGGGCCGTGCACAAGAAGATGCGTATCGGTTGAGCGATGTGTGAAAGACCTCGATGTGGTGACGATGGCGGTCGAGAGAGGAGAACGATAACCGGCGTATATCAAGGTGAGAAGGAATGGGTGGTGTGTGTGTGTGTGTGGAAGACGGACGAGGGAGAGAAGAGTAGTGGCGCTGCTCTTCTCTCCCTTCCCCTCCCCTCCCTCTCTCTTCTTCTCTTTCCGACAAACGGACGATCATCGCACCTTACCCGAGACAAGGAAAATGAAAAAAAAGTATAGGAGACACATAAAACAACTGCGCATCCGACTCTCCATGCAGAAGAAGAAGAATCTAACACACAAAAACAGAACGTCTTTTCCTTTTCCCCCCTCTCTTCCAAGTGCGCGCCGCCCTGACAAGGGGAAGAGAAATTCTCTTTCTCCTTTCCTCTTCGCTCTCGCGGGTGCCGTCATCGTCCTTCTTCTGTTGGCGGTCGTTCTATTTCGTAAAGCTTTTTTTTTGTGTATCGTTCTGGAAATTTCGTTCATGCTTGTCCGTGTGTGTGTGTGGTTTGATGCTCAGAAAGCGGAGGGATAGAGGAATGACGATGCACGGAGGAAGAAGGAAAGCGTTAGGGAGAGAGAGTGTGTGTGTGTGCGGATGTGTGATGGGAGTTGCTTTGGAAAGAAAGGTAGCTGCGAAGACGGGGGGGGTAGGGGGACACCTCAGCGACTGCGGTTTTGCTTAAAAAAAGTCCCCTTTTCTGTTCTCCTTCTCCACATCAGGGAAGGAGGGTGCAAGCACGGTAAGTCGCGTCCGTCCTCATCATTCACAAACAACGACAACGAGCACACGCAGCAGCGCGCGAGGCGAGTCAAGCCCACTCCCTCTGTCAGACCGGTTGCTCCATGCTTCTCCTTCACATGTGCCCCCCCCCCATCCCTTCTGTATTTCTCTGTCTCTGAAGTGGTGGTTCGAAAATGTCGTACTCGTCTAGCGTCTCTCTCTCTTTCTCTCTCTCTCTCTCAGTGCTACCCCCTTTTCTGCGTCTCGCTCTCTTTCGCTGTTGCTGCTGATGCGCTCTTTTTTCTGTAATACGGCGTTGCAGACATCGACAGGGGAACAGTAAGAAAGAAAAAGAAAAATCCGGCACGGCCGTCCGAGGTGCGGAAGGAGAAACAAAAATCCGGAAGGGAGAGGCTGCGGAGGGGAAGGGGAGAACAGGATGGACAGCGTCACGTCCAATGCAGTTTCCTCCGTGGTGTCGTTAGCGACGGAGGCGAATACTGCTGAAGGGAGTCTCGCTCCAGACCCTGTTCCCACCACTGCTGGGGAGGCCAGTGTACCCCCACAACCCCCCCGCGCCGATGCAACCGGTGGAACATGGGCGGTGGCGACCGACATGCAGGCGTGGGTCGTAGACTTTTCTCCGGTGCGGAAGATGACGGCAAAGGAGAAAGCGGCGATCCGGCAGGCGCGGCAGCGCCGTCAGCTGCAGGTCAGTGATCCCCATGCAGCAACACCGTCCAAGAGGCCCGCGAAGTTCGGGGCTCTAGCGCGTGCCCGGATCCATTCTGCTGACATCGTCAATGAATTGGGTGCCGATAGCGAGGGTAACGCGGTTGTTCCTAACCGCCTCAGCACCCTTGGCGCCGCACGGCTTTCCTCCGCTGCCACTACCGCAGCCCTTCCCGTTGTGCATGTAGATGCCAGCGCCGCAGATCGCGATGCGTTGATCCCGATCAACCTTACCACCACCCGTGCCGACCTCGAGGCGCGGCTGGTGTTACGCATCCCCCGACTCCTTTGTGTGTGCAAGCAGTACCCGCGCGGCTGCGGCATAGCCTCCCTCACGTCCGTGTACAACTATCTGTACAGCTGGCTGGGCGAGAGCGACGTGGGAGCCAGCCGTGCGCCGCAGTCGCAGGAGGCGATCATGTCGATCCTCGGCTTTGAGCCGCCGTTTGGGGAGATCGCGTGGGGCCCCTTCACCGGCAACGGAACTCTCATCCGGTGGTTTCATGCGCTGAACCGACACTTCGGCCTTCACGGTCGGGCCACCATTCTCTACAAGGCGCACGGCCACGGCAAGACGACGCACCTCTACGCCGACAACACCGAAGCGCTGGCGGCCGTCAAGGCGGCGCTGCGCGATCCTCACTGCGCCCTTATCTACCATTGCCACAACCACTACATGGTCCCGATCGGGTACCAGGATATACCACTGGCGCAGACAGACTTTCTGCAGCCCATCGTGGCGACGTCGAACTGTGAGACGACGGTGTTCATTGGTGAGGTCAGCCGCGGCCGGCACGAAGCGGTGTACGCACGCAAGTGGTCGAGTATCGTGAAGGACATCGAATGCCAGCTCCCCGACTTTTTCAACATTCGCCATGTGGAACAGGGAGTGCAGCGACGGGCGCCAAAACTGAAGAAGGCGGCGGCGGAAGACGTGGCCTCCGACGACAACAACAACGTCGTGGTGGTGGCGGCTCCTGCGCCGAAACAGGAGCCCATGGTAGTGCCACCGCTGCCGCCGCCTCCGCTGCCCACCCCACAACTCCCCAAGGACAGCGGTTCCAGTGGGGAGAATGGCGGCGTGGCAACGGTGCATGTATCTATCCCCCCTCGCCTCGCTATTCGCTCGTCTGCGGCGACCCACCAAACCAGAGATGTGCCGAAGGGGGAGGAGGAAAGGAGTGCCTCACAAAGCGCCGACGAGGATATGATGGAGCCGGCGGAGACCATCACGGTCCCCACGCCATCTCCCTCGTCTGCCGTGCCTCCGCCCATGCAGACATTTGCATCGACCCCTCATGCGGTTCCGTCACAACCGGAGCCACGTTTGTCCCCATCGGTGGAGGAAGGGGAGTCGTCCACCGAATTGACTGTGATCATCAAGAGACCATCGTCACCGCTGGGTGAGGACGAGGTTTTTGTAAAGGCCCCTCCCGGGTATGGTGCGGCGGCTGCGAAGCGTGCTGCGGTAGCAGCGAGGCTCGAGGGGGTCAGCGCTGCTGCCGCTTCCAACCCTGTGCTGCAGGAGGGGGAGGACAATCCTCCGGCGGCGCTGCAGCCGGTGCCGAATCAAACGAAAAAGCCAAAAAAGGAGCGTGGCAACCTGCATTGCATTATCTGCTTCCGCAATGACGAAGTAGAGCCTCGCATGGACCTCTACGAAGAAGCCGCGGTGGTAAGGCCGGACGGGACAACTGGGCGGAACCCCCTTTCTACCTCTTCCTCCTCGTCTGGTGATGATGATAGTACCAGCGACGAAGTATGAGCTATCAATGCGAATTACCGGAGGAGGTGTGTGTGTGTGTGTGTGCGTGCGCCCAATGGTGCTGGGACATCGATGTGGGAGCGTCCCTTGACACAGGGCATCTCTTTTATTTTTGTCTCTTCGCCTTACGTGTGATGTCGCTTCATCTCCCCCCCTCTCTCTCCTTCTGTCTCCTCCGTTTCACCTTGCGTGTTTTCAGAGCTAACCATCTTTCTCGTCCCTCTTCCTTCCCCTCCCCTCCTCTCCCCCCCTCTTCTGAGTTGCGCTTCATCGGGATATTCGCCGCTCCTCTCTCTTTTTCTTCGTTACTTACCTTTCTCTCTGTTTCTTCACTTTTGCACAGAGAAAGAGCGAGAGGGATGGAGAGAAAGATGGCCATGACAGATAGCCGCATCACCAGCTGTGCTTCATTTCTTTTCACACCTTTCGCGGGTAAGATATCTCCCTCTTCCGCTTTTTCCCCGTATTGAGCGATGAGACAACGGAAGGACCGTCGTGTTTCCCTTTCCTTTTTCCTCTCTCTCCCTTCCTCTTCTTACTCACATAAGTGCGTGGAGAGGAAGAGAGAGATAGAGAGGAGAGAGAGAACACACGAAAGCAACGGTAACCACGATTCATAGTCACGCGGCCGAAAGTCCGACAGGCGCGGAGTAGAGGAAAGGTGAGAAGAGCTTCTGTTCTCTCTCTTTCCTTTTCCTAGGAGAATAAGAGGGCTGACGTGGTGTGTCGGTGTGCGAGAGGGAGGGAAGAGGAACGACTCGCGAGAGAGGAAGAAGTGTGAGTGGGTGGGTGGTTGAAGGAGGATGGTAGAGATGGAAGAAATGCGGGCTTAGGATACTCGTACTATCCGACGTAGTATCCGGTTTCCTTTATCCTCTGATCTCTTTTTGTGCGTGTGGTTCATCTCTCTCTCTCCACCAAAGGCCGGTGCGGAGAGCCGTTGGTAGGCACAAGGCGGCAGACGCCACTGGCGGCACTTTCGAGAGCACCTCCTTGATATGCTCCGCTACTCCCTCTCTCTCTCTCTAACATCTCCCCCTTCTCTCTGTTCCTCTTCTTCCGCTGACCCCTCTACAGATCGCGGACGTTGTTGCCTGCGCGCTTCCTCTCCCTTTCTCTCCTCGTCCTTCAAGGAAGTGTATGCACTACCTTGCATAGATGATTCTATCTTAGCCCTCTTTCCCTCCTCTCCCTCCCTCCCTCAGAGTGGTACCTTCCTCCTCCTCCTCCTCCCTCACGCTTACGCCGACTCTCTACACCGTGTGCATCGATAGATACACATACGTCGAGGGAGCACCGACACAATCGATACCCACATATCGTGGTGTAGATACCCCCGCCGAGAGAGATCGAAGAAAAAGAGCCTCTCCCTCTCTTCTGCCATACAATGGACGCTGGCCGTCGGCGTGAGGTGCGGAATGCACGTCGTCTGCGTCGCCACCAGCGTGGCGAGGAGGAGGGCAACGATGGTCATGAGGGCCGCCTGCGCTCCGCTAGCACCGGCGGTGGAGGGACCTCCGCCTCGTTGACGCTCGGTGCTACTCAGGGAAACCGTCCGAATGCCAGCGGCGTAGTAGGCAACGGTGGCCATCGAGTCACCGTAACAGCAAATCGTGACGAGGCCCAGCGGTTGTCGGAGCGCATGAAGCAGCAGCGACAAGGGAAGAAGCAGGCCGATGAGATCCTCTCGCAACGTGAGGCGCTCATACAAGATCGCTACGCACCCAACGCGATGGCGATCTTCTCGCGCGAGCAAACATCTCTGCAGCCGACCACCTCTGCTGCTGCTGCTGCTGCGGCCGCGTACGCCTTCGACAAGGATGCACTGCTTGCTGATCTCATCGGCGACAACAAGGCTAACTTTCTGAAGCTGGATCGTGATCTGACGGAGGAGCACGCGATCGCCACTCGCCGACTTCACACTTCGGTGTTCGACCACGCGAGCAGCTTCTTGCTTCTTTTTCGGGATGTAGATCGGGCGAGTAGCCTCGTGGAGGCACTAAAAGCGAATGTGCAGGGCACCAAGGCAGCAATCTCGAGCATCAGCAAGTATTCTGCCGCGAACGTAGTGATGAATAGCAGCAGCAGTGGAACTACAACCGCGGGCAGCAAAAGCGGTGGCGACGTCTTCAGCTCCACACTTGGCGGCCTTGCGGGTGATGGGGACTCTCGCCGCCTTGCTCGACCGAGTCTCGTGTCCCGCCGCATCACGCAGCGCTATACGACTGGCAACTACCTTTCTTCTTCAAATTATGGGGACATCAGCGGTCCGGCAATCGGCATTGCAGCAAACGACGATCAATCAGCGGTGGCAACAGCCGCTTACGCTCCGACGTGGGCCTCTGCGATACAACACAGCGGCGCCGTCGGCGAAGACGATCGCAGAACTGGCGGTGGAATGGCGGATGCTGCAGCTACGCACACCGGTGTCTCACGGCCCACGACGAGAGGACTGAACGTGTCATCTATTCGGCAGTGGCGCTACATCATCGGCATGAGCGGCGGTGCCGCGGCCAGAGTCGCCTCCGGCGCCGTCGAAGGCGTGGATGACCTTCAAGGTGGTGCTGGAGCGCCGAGACGGCGCCAGAAAGGCGTCACTACTGATGCCTCTGGCACAGCAACGGGTCTGGTTACCGCTGCAGCCAAAGCAGAAAAGGAGGCGAGGGACACCGCTGCGTTTGTAGATATCCTCCGTGAAGAGGTCGATCAACTCCTCTCCGAGCGGCGCCACGTCGATGCGGCGGAGCTGCTCTACCGTCTTGCCGACGAGGCCACGGCGAAGGGCTGCCTGCCCTTTCTGCTTGACCTGGAGGCGGCGCTGGTTAGCAGTGTCATTGCGAATGTGGAGCGCATCCCCGTCACCCCCGTCTACGCGGAAAGCCTCCACGTCCCTCTTATCCAGCTCCTTCTTCGCTTTGGTCGCTCTCGCACGGCGGCAGCGGTCTACTTGATTATGCAGACGTCGTGGCTTCACAGCGAAGTGCAGCGACTGCAGTCCCGTGTCAACCCTACGTGCGCCACCCTTGTTGCCGTCGACTTCCTTGTGCATGCCATCCGAGCCGCCGTGCGGCGCCAGCACGCCCTTGGCCTGTCCCTCACGGCGGCGCAACCTTTCATTCAGGAGTCCATCCTAGACGAACCCCTGTGGAAGGGAAGACAGAGTGCGACGAGCGTTATTGCTCCTGTTGGGAAGAACCGTACCGGAGCTAGTCGGCCCCCGCTGGCTTCAAGCGGCAGTGGCGGTGGTGCTGCCACCACCAAGGGAGCAGGGGCGGCGACGACGGTTGCCGCCCCCTCGTCGCCATCTGCGCAGCCACTGCCCCCTCCAGGCTCTCTCATTCCACCCAACTCCGCCGCCTTGCTGTGGGTGCGTAGCAATGTCGAGCGGTTTGCCTGCGAGGTGCTGGCCACACATCTGTTGAGCTTCGGGACCGGGACGGACGGTGGCGACCCGACGCGGGTCCGTCAGGCGGCACAGATGATTGCGCAGACGTCGCGCGTGATGCAGGCGCTCAGCATGGACGGCTTTGCAGGCTGTGACACCCTCATTCTCCGCCAGCTGACGCCAAGCTTCGTCATTCTCGAGGACGACTTTACTCGACTGACGGGGGAGCGGACGGAGCACAGCGGCAGGGCGATGGTAGAGCAGCTCATCATGGGCAGCCTGGCCTTCTACGAGTCTCACGCGGCGAACGCTGCATCAATCGCAGCTGCCGCCGAGGCTGCCGCAGCATACGCCGCCGCAGTGGCTGCCGCCACAGCAGCAGCAGCAGCAGCACCGCCGCCGTCCTCTACGACCACCCTTTCCAATCCCTCTAAAGGAGCACCAAAGAAAAACACAGAAACGGCGCTGTCGAGGCTGCCCATGCCGTCGCGGCCTGCACCACCGCCCCTCTTACCGCCGTATGAACCCCTGCGCTGCAGCGATGTCGCCCGCAAGGTGCGCGCCATCTGCCAGGACTTTGTTCGGAAGCTACGCATGCTCCCCCTCTCCGGCCACTCCCTTCTACTCCAAGTACTCCTCGCACCAGCATCCTCCTCCTTGTTCAAGAGCACCACGGCAGGTGGTGGTGCCGCCAGCGCCCAGAGCACGTCTCCTTCTTCACCCCTTCCTCTGTCTGGGGGGTCACCTCGCTCTACTGCCAACGGATTGCCCGGCAGTGTGGCAACACAACGCGCCGGGGGTGGCCGCGGAGGGGCAGGACTCTCTGGAAACCCCAATGCGTTGCCTGCTATCCCTCCTTCCCTCGCCAACGCGATACCAGTGCCGCCTCTGTCCGCGGAGCGCTTCCGCTTCCTCCGTTATGCTAACGGTTGCTCTAGCACCCAGGTGCGTCTCATGCATTCCCTATGCGGATATGTCGCGGCTCTCACCGGCACCGATCTGCTGCCCGCTGAGGTGGTAGCATCAACTATGACGCAAGAACGCGAGAGCACGGAAAACGTGGTGAAGTCCATTGCGACAATGCGGGCACAGCAGGCGGAATGTGTGGCTTACCTGCTCACCAATGCCATGGTGACCGAGTCTATCGATGTGGTGCTGAGCAAGCTGCTGATGTGCTCTATGGAAGTGTTGCTGAGACAGCGGCGAGGGCTTGTGCGCTTCTTGTCCTCCGAGGTATTCCTGACGCACCACCGGCGCCTCTTCCCGAAACCCCCCAGCGGTCCGTCGGCAGCGTTGAACATGCCCTTTTTCTCCGACCCGTCGACGTCACCGGCGTGGGTGCTGGACAGCTCTCTGTCGCTTCTCTCTGATGTGGTTGCTATTGCCGTGTGGGTTTCCTTCTTCACGCGCGGCAGTGCTCTTGGCCACATGCTGGCGGACGCGCAGTGCAGCTTTCGCACGCCGCACCTCGAACGGGTTCGAGAAGATATCCCGAGGTTGGTGCAGGGTTGGATGGGCGCGGTCTTGTTGCTCAACACCGACGTGACCCACGCCAACACGGTGCTCGTCCCACCTTCTGTTACAGCGTTGCAGGCGACTGCACGATCCACCGTGTCGGGGCGCGCCTCTTCCTTGGCAACGCCGCTACTGGCACCGCAACAGAGCGTCATGTTCGGCTCCCAGCTGCCGGACCGCGGCGACGGCCGCTCCGCTGCGGCATTGGCATCCAAGGGAAATGCCTCCGCCTCGGTGGCCTCCGCGGCCGCGGTAAAGGATATTTCAGAGAGAAGGTCCGGCAAGGGTGGCCCCGACATGGCATCTGTGTTGCTTTCCATTCCTGTGACGTCATGTTCTGCCGCCGACGGCAAATCGGATGCCGCTGCAACAAGTTCGCTCTTCGCAGATGTCGGTATCCGCGAGGAGCGCATGCTGAAGCTTATCATGACCTTTCTCGACCGTAAGTATTGTACCCCATCCAACTACACCGTCCACTGCTACGTTATTGAATCGACTGGCGCATCGGAGGGCCGTAACAGTGAGGTGGGTGGGGTGTGGGCTTTGCGCCGTCAACTGCCAAGCTACCCAGAATTCCCGATCGGCGAGGTGCGCGAGCACCGCAACGACGAAGTCTTCCTCTTCCATTGGTGCACGCAGATATCCCTGCACCTGCTAACCCTTTTTCAGGAGCGGTTGGTTACCCCAAGCTTCGCGATCAACGAAAGTGCCGCAGAAGCGCAGGGCGGCATGTCATCCTTCCTCAACGCAGGGCTGCCCTTTCCCCTAGAGGTGTGCATCACACCGCAGGAAGACACGGCTCTTGCTGGGTGGTGCGCTGGGGGCGGCAACTACGGGACGGCGTTGGCGCTGCTCCAGTTTTTAGTGATGCGCGTGCTGCGTGACGGCTTGTGCCGCGTCGACACCTGGTCTGCGGTATATGGCTGCCCCGTAGCGCAGTGGCGCAGCGACGAGGCCATCTTGAAACAGCAGCTTTTCTTTTTTTCGACCTTCGCGTTTCTCTGGGCGCCATTGTTTACGGGCCGCCGTACCGCGCGACCGCGCGTGAGTCATGGCGGAGTTGCCACCGCCGGAGCTACGGAGGCAGCGACGAAGGAGGAGACACCCCTAAGCACTTATACGGTGGATAGCTTGCCACCGCTGACTGTGCTCGAGTGGATGACGTGCGGTGGCGTGTTGGACCCCCACGTGAGCACCGATTCCGTGGCTGCCGCCATGGCATCCGCGGCGCTGGCAACCATTCCGCCGAACCTCACTGCTGTGGATGTGTTGTTCGCCACCGAGGGTAGCATTCAGCTCTCACCGTGGGGTGGCGAGGGTGGCTCGGCAAGCACGACGACCAGTGGCGCCGCCGGCACTGGACACGGCTCCGGTGGCGGTGCAGCGTTGTGGAAGGCCAGGACGGGTGGCAGTGGCAGTGGCGCGCAATCAGCCGCAGGTTTGGCGGGTGCGACTCTCGCCTCGGCGGCCATCTCGGCGAACGCGGTGATAGCAAAGCGGCAACTCTTCGGTTCGAACGCCTCATACATTCCCGATGGCTTGCTGCGCGTGCTGCGGCACTTCTTCGAGGAGCAGCTCAGAGAGAGCCGTGCCATCCCTGCCATTACTTCTGAGGTGATGCACACGCGCGTGAAGCGGGCCATGTCGGAGATCAACCTCCTCGACTTCGTGGGGACGTCACTCGACATGGACGATGAAGAGGACAGTGACGACGACGCGACCGCAAGCTCATCGACAACGGCGACGGCGAAATCGTCGGCAGCCAACTCGGCAGAACGGAGGCCGCCATCGTCGTCGTCCTCGCGTCGCGTCACCCTGCAGAACCTCCACGATCTGATCGCAACATACACCTTGCCGGTCAGGTGATGGCCGGAAAAATCGAGGGGCGGTGGGTGCGTGTGTGTGCATGGCGGCACGCCCTGCGCCCCTCCTCTCGTGGCTGCTGTCACTCTCTCCCCCTGCCCATGTGCCTGGTGCCGTCAGCCGGTCTCGCCCCCTATGGTCCCCCCAGCTTTCCCCTCGAGTCTCCGTCCGGCAGAAGGGTGGGGTGGGGATCGACGCGCCTCGCTCCTTTGGGCGAGTTTTGTCTTTTCGGGGTTCGCGTTCCTTTCTGTTCGCCTGGCGTGTGCGTATTCCTCTTTCCGTCTTTTTTTTCTGTGGTCTCTCCGTTGCTTCATTTTTTGTTCGTGGCTCAGTCTCGTCCGCCTCCCCCCCCCCTCCCCCCCCTCATGCGGCGCGCAGCGTTTCCGCCCGGCCTTCCCTCGCCCGAAGGTCCCTTTTTCGCGCTGGCCCTCCCCCTAAGGCCAGGGGAGACCCCGGTCCGCCCTTGGGCAGGCCCTAGGTCCCCCCCCGCCAAAAAGAGCCCCCTTTTGGCGGCCCAGATAGGCCCACCGCAACCCGCCCCCCTGGTGCCGAAATGGCAGGGCCATCATGCCGAGCCGAAGGGAGCAGCAGCAATGCGCTTCAAGGTTTCCTTCCACCCTTCCCTCTCTACTAACGTTCCGCTTTTATGTTAATACACCTCGCCCTTCTAATGAAAATAGCCTCGTCACAATTTCATACGCCACAACGACAAGCGAAGAGAATGATGAAGCGCTCTAGGGGAGCCACCCTGCCTTTGACGATCCTGCAGTCTCTTGCAGAGCTCCAGGATGGATTGAACGCAATGATTGATCCTTCCTGGCGTACCGTACGCTCCTTGGATGACTGGGGCCTGGCGATAACAATGGAGTCGACTGAGCTCCTGGACTCCTACCCGTGGAAGTGGTGGAAAAATCTCAATGCCACACCTGACTTCGCGAACGTGAAGATCGAACTGGTGGATATTCTGCACTTTTCCCTCTCAGGAACGATGCAAATGCGCTCCATTGCCGACGAGAAGGTCCCTGCTGTTGCCACGAAGTCGCTCAAAGAGGTTATGACGGCATTTATTCCTCCAAAGGAGTGTACAAGCGACGCGAATGGTGTGATGTTTTTCCCTTTGTCGGACAGGAATAACGCAATTCCAAGCTTCCGCAATGTGATCCAGCTCGCTAACGCCTACCGCTTTGATGTCATCACAGAATGCATTATTTGTGCAGCAGAGGACCTCGGTTTCAACCTGGTGGCGTACTATATTGCGAAGCACACTTTGAATTGCATCCGTCAACTGGGTGGGTACAAGAATGGGACATACGTCAAGGTGAATAACGGAGTGGAGGATAATGTTTTGCTACACGACTGCATCAAAAACATTACCTTGGAGGAGGTCTTGGATGATAACAAGTACATTCAGACATGGAATGACATCATGTCCAAAGTATACGAGGCTCTGCAAGTGAAAGAATCCGACCGGAAAGATGCCGAAAGTTGGTTCTCGCTGGCAAAGCAGGATCGGCTGGCATCAAAAGCATAGACTTCATCTTTTTTCAAAACTGCCTCCCCGCTGTGTGGTATTCTTATTCCGCACATCGTTTTCTCACTCGAAAAGATTTCTTCATAGACACCATCTACGCGACTGAGGGCTATCCGTAACGCTGAAAAGAAGCAAAAAAGTTGCCACTCCCTTGCTGTTCTCCCCTCTTTAAAGCTTCCTTCTACCCCTTTTGACATTTGATCCCAAATGACGTTATCAAAAAGAGTGTCAGATTTGTTGAGGGGCAGACAGTATGTTTATCTTTTCTCTTTACGCTACGAAAAAAACACAGCTGCATCGCAAAATCGTGCAATGCACAAATGAATCGATTATTGCTGCACTTCTTTCACCACAAAGAGCCTCGCAGACAGTAGCAGAGGCCGCTACTCTCTTTCTAAGAACATACTGGGGGCATATTCAATTACTCGGTGGTGCTTTCACTTAGACTCATTACGCTGGTTGCTACTAGCAAAGTACTCTTCGCAATTTCGATCCCTTGACTGTGCCAGGTAAATTTCCAATTATCATATTACTACTCCCCCTTGCTCGTTTCTACATATCAATGGTTCGTTACATAGCTAGGTATTCATGCCAAGAAACCAAATGGCAGCTGCTGACTCCAGCACATTTATTCGTGAGCTGAGGTGACTCCTTGCTTGGATGCTTTTCTCAAGGGTGGAAAAAAACAATGATAAGCGCATAGTGTGCGTACACTCATACATAAAAAACGGCTGCAGGCGCGAAATGTTATTTCATTTTTTTTTGGCGACCTCACGTGCTATAGAATGGGAAGTTTTTTATTCATCTGTACGAGACACGAAACACCATGGCTAGCTACCTTGGTGGTGTTCGACCAGTACATCTCGGTAATGGGAACTGTGCCAGATGCAGCGCACTGCTGAACAAAGCTCTCATCACACTCATCGGTGCTTGATGCACATGTAAGGTATCCCGACGAGTTTTTCTCTTGATTGAGAGGAGAGGTTGATGGGTAGCGGTGGTTTCAGGCGAGTAAGTTCATGAAGAAGGCGAAAAATGTTTTCTTGGTGACGACTTTCTCCACAGAAAAGCTGGCATTGGTGGAGATTCTTTTTTGCGTGCCTTCCACAAATAAACGCATGTTCTTCGGAGGACCGCTAACTGAAAATACAGGAATAACTGTTCGTTCTTCTTCCACTTTCATCTCATCTCCTCCTGCCTCTTCTTTTACGTCATGATATTCCTCTATTCGGAATTCAATTTTTTTTTTGAAAGACAGCGAGATTCATTTCTTACTATGCCCGCTACGCAGAAGATTGCCAAGAAGGCCGCGCCGAAGGCCGCTAAGCCGACAAAGGTCGTGAAGGTGACGACACGCAAGGCGTACACTCGCCCTCAGTTCCGCCGCCCGCATACCTACCGCAAGCCGGCGACTGCCAAGCCGAGCAACCGCGTGACTGTGGAGTCGAAGGACATCATTGCGTTCAATGTCATCCGGTACCCGCTGACGACGGATAAAGCGATGAAGAAGATCGAGGAAAACAACACCCTGACGTTCATCGTCGATGCCCGCGCGAACAAGACGGAGATCAAGAAGGCGATCCGCAAGCTGTACCAGGTCAAGGCTGTGAAGGTCAACACCCTCATCCGCCCTGATGGTCTGAAGAAGGCGTACATCCGTCTCTCTGCGGCCCACGATGCCCTGGACACTGCCAACAAGATCGGCCTCGTTTAAGTAGAAACTGAATCGCACTGTTTTATTTAATCATTTCGCTCATTTCAATCTGAAACCATTGTCCATATAGAGAGTACCGACTTGATACTTAGCTTACCATGTCGCAATAGTGACGGGTGAGCACTATGTTCATACAACTTGACCTCGTGAGGGAATTTCTGCAGCTAGGCACTGAAAATGAAAATACGTTGAACCTGAGCATCGCATTTTCGTAGGCAAAGCTACATGATCCGCAGATTTCCCCAACACCGGGGTGCACTTCCAGTGACCTTCGTGTCCCCTTTGCTCTGCCGTTTCCTACAATAGGAAGACGACGACATTTGCTACCCAGTCGAATTTCACATGACTTTTCCCTCTCGCTCTTTTCTTGTGCTGCTCTCCCGATCCCTATTTTCCTTTCCTTCGTGTCTCACAAAATTCTGTTTCTGGCCAATCCAACGTTCTCTTTATTCTCCGGTGCTTCTTCTCGTTTTCAGCAGCTGAGAGGTTTCGAACGCAACGCATCATGCCTGCTACGCAGAAGATTGCCAAGAAGGCCGCGCCGAAGGCCGCTAAGCCGACAAAGGTCGTGAAGGTGACGACACGCAAGGCGTACACTCGCCCTCAGTTCCGCCGCCCGCATACCTACCGCAAGCCGGCGACTGCCAAGCCGAGCAACCGCGTGACTGTGGAGTCGAAGGACATCATTGCGTTCAATGTCATCCGGTACCCGCTGACGACGGATAAAGCGATGAAGAAGATCGAGGAAAACAACACCCTGACGTTCATCGTCGATGCCCGCGCGAACAAGACGGAGATCAAGAAGGCGATCCGCAAGCTGTACCAGGTCAAGGCTGTGAAGGTCAACACCCTCATCCGCCCTGATGGTCTGAAGAAGGCGTACATCCGTCTCTCTGCGGCCCACGATGCCCTGGACACTGCCAACAAGATCGGCCTCGTCTAAGCACCGAATTCTTCTGGTTGACCTTTGCTTACCAAAAACTATTGGGAACCCCGAGGTCTGGTGTCAGAGCGGTGTTCCGCGATAGTGGTGAGTTTCCATTGCGTCATCTTCGCCCGCCTCCGATGACATTAGCGGAGTGAAACCTTTTTTTTTTCGCTGCTTCCGTTGTGGAACTCCCTGTCTCTGTCTCACGAATGATTTATTTATTTTTCAGTATGCTTTCATTCCTTCATCTCCGAAAAGAAAAAACCCACACCTACACAAGAAAACATAAGAGCACGCGAAGCGTTCAACCGGGGCAGTATGGTGAGTTCCGCCCACGTTGAGGGTACTTCTGTGCAAAAAGAAAAAGAAAGTGAGGAAGCAAGATGCTGAGAGCCGGTGCTTTGCTATTCCTCTGGGGAACTGCGCAGAGGGAGTGCGCGTACTGGACACTAAGACACTGGCGTGCAGGCACATACACTTACGCTTGCGGTATCCATTCACTCACCTCTTAGGTCGCCCTTGTCCTGAAGCGCCCGACGTTGAATGTGCTCGTCGGCAAAGAAGATTGAATAACGGAAGAATGCGTTTCTAGTAGGCAGCGATGTAGTTCTTTCATTTTCCATGTTTTCGCGCCGGCTACTTCTGCTTCGTTTCGGAATTTGGGGATAGACCCACGGCTCCTTGTCTTACTTTCTCTATCCTCACCGAAGAGAGACAAGAAGATAAAGATAAAATGCGGTCATCTACTTCCCTATTTCCTTGCTCCTGCTCTTCTTTCGCTTGCTTCCTCGATCACAATTCACGCCATTCACAACAGAACGGTGACCGACATCCATAACGTCTCCCATTATCACCATCACTCAGCCTCTCTCATTACTTCACATGTTCCCCTTTGCTTCTCATTTCGATCTGTTTCTCTACACAACACTGCCCATGGGGGCGGTCTGTGCACCTCTCTCTTTTATTATCCCCTCATTTTTCGGCTTTGCACTGCGACGGTGCCTCCGACTCAACGAAAAGAAGAAAAAATACCCAGAGAAACCGTGAGAAATGTGAATTTGTTTCGCTATCAACTGAGTGCACACGCGGTCTCCTTTTCTCGTTCCATTTTCTCTCTTGATCTCTCAAACATCTTCCGCTCCTTTTTTTACACTGGCTAGAGCTTCATTGCTAGCACCTTCCCCTCCTCGTCATACGCCGGTAACGTCTTACCTCTCCTATGGCAGCTGTCGCACTCCTGGGTTGGACTTTCCCCACCCCCCAAACGCTGAAGGGGAATCAAAGCGACTAGGGGCGAATTACCAAACAAGAAGGCGCTTACGAACATACATATGCACTCGCTTGCTCGCATCATTTTTTCTTCCCTTTATGCATCAGGGACCAAGAGTCTCTATCGAGGAATAAATCGATGCGTACTGGCGTTGTGGGAGGGCAAGATGACAGAAGCTCCCTCCCTTTCGTATGTTCTCTCGAAGCTTGGTGGCGCGGCCTTTCTCTACCCCTCTCGCTCGCTGGCTCACTTCCCCTTCGTATGTGTGCGTGCGTGTGTGTGTGTGTGTGTGTGTGGGTGTAAGTGTCAGTCTAAGGCAACATTGCTACATCTCCTACTCTTCTTTCTCTCCCTTTTCCTTCTCTTCGGGGTCGTTCCCACCGGGGCCTCCGTTTTCGACTTGTGATGCGAGTGAGGATCAGTCGCCCCCCCTTCCCCTTCTCTTCTTTTCCCCTTCTCCTCCTCGTTACACTTCCCTATCCACCCCCCTCCTCCTTTTTTTTGAACGTAGAGATGAAGCCAAACCTGCGCATCGTACGCATCGCTGGTGGGGCCCAGGGGCATTACTCTTCATCCGGGGACGTGGCAGGGATGGCAGGGGATCAGTTTGTTCTGCACCAAACAGTGCCGTTTGAGCCTCGCAGCCGGAAGCCGTTGTCTGCAAGTCTCACCAGAGAACACCACGAGCTTCTGATCGATCTCACCGCAAAGCTGAACGCGCTCAGTGCGAAATACCTGCTCTTTCTGCGGAACATGGCTTCCTGTGTGCGGGCTATCCCCGGCTGCCCCACTCAGGAGCCTCCCGCTTCGTCCGGTCCGTCAGTTTCGCGTTCCCCTAGTGAAGGAGCCGCATCCTCGAGCCGCGGAGAACGAGGCCGCCACGGCGCTGTGGGCAAAGCAGCTGCCCTCACCTTCTCAGAGATGGCGTCACCACCTTTTTTCGCTCCGAATCTAGCGACATGTTGGGCCCATACGGCTCCCCTGCCTCCCACGGCCGCACTTGCGGGGCTGTTTGGCATGTTGCCACTGCATCACGCTTCGTGGCACTCAGGCGACGGTGATGAAGCGGAATGGAGGAGCGACATGTTCTGGTCGCTCTTCCCCTGTGTTGCAGCCTCTTCTACACCACCCGCTACTCTATCCATCAGCTACCGGGAGGCGTTTTCTCTGACGGCGGTGGCCGCACACGTCGCAGCGGGGGCAGCGGCTCCTCTTCGGGATTCAGCGGCTCGCACACCCACGCTCTCCTCTTCCGCCATTTCCTTCTCCCTCGCCCACCAGGTAAGCCGAGCTTCTGTCCTACTGGACGCAGACGAGGAGCAGAAGCCGCTGCTGGTCGATGGGACGCTACTTGGCTGGCCCGAAGATTTCCTGTGGAGCCTCCTCATAGCGCTGCTGTCCGTGTTGGAACTCACGCACAGTGCGGGACTTCACTTTTCTGGGCAACTCACCGCAGCGGATGTGCTGTGCTTCGCGTGCTCGCCATCTCTGCCGCGGCAGCTAGAGCAGACGTGGAGAGACGTGGCGGCTGATGCCCCCGCAGCAGCGACATCGGAGGACTTCTTCCAACGGTTTTACACGACGGCGGTGCCGAACGTGGTACTACCGCAAGCAACCCTCACCGCCACCACGCCATCCCATCATGTGCTCTTCGTGCTAAGGCCATCTCTCGAGCTGCTGCAGCACGGCCCGAGCCGCGATGGACATACCAGTGAGGGACTACTCGGGAATGGCGCTGCTGCTGCGGCGACCGATTCCTCGACTTCTTCTGCGCTGCTGACAGAGCGAACCATATCGGCCCAAGCGGCGCGCTTTCAGGCCGCAGACCTCGCCAGCGTGGGCCGTCTGCTTAGCCTTCTGATACGACTTCGCACGCAGGAATACGAGCGCTCTCGCCGTGTGCGGCAGGGTGATCTCACTACCCCGCTGTTTCCGGCATCCCCCAGTTCGGAGCTTACGTTCCTTGTCCGGCGGTTGTGCGAGTGCGGGGAGGGCAGCAGCTCCTCGACGGTCTCCACCGCAACGCCTACAGCTCTCCAGCTGCTGCAGTTGCAAGCACTTCGTCTTCGGACAGAAACGGCTTTCTATCGCCGCCTTGCCGAGGAGTCATGTGACCGCCTCCTCTTTCAGCAGCAGCAGCGAAGGGAGTCCGATCTGAGGAAACGTGAGATGCAAGTAGCAGCGCGAGAGGAGAAACTGAACATGGTGCTGCATCTGTACGAGCTGACGCACGAATACCTCGACGCATTGGCGAATCCGCCTGTCGCGTTAACGGGGAGCATCGCATTGCCTTATGCCGATGTCTTGGCGGGCGTCTCCCCCATCAAGGACACACAGGAGCTGCCCTTTTCCGTTTCCTCACCACCGCTTCCGCTGTCACAACAGAAGCAGCGGCAACGGCTGCTTGTCGCCAACGACAACCGCTATACCACCGTGTCTGCAGGGATGCCGGTGGCTGAGGCACCTCGCGCTAAGGCTCCGATGGCTCCTTCGCTCGCAACGCAGCCGGACGCTTCCGCTGTACCTGGAGCCACCGTGATCAGCGATGATGACGGGGATGGGGTGCTTGGCTTATCTCCGCTGACGTGCACTGATCGTGTCCGTGATGAGACACTACTTTCCATTGGTGTTACGCCGCGCGGTGAATCACGTGTAGCTCAGGGACGTGTCACAAGAGCTACAGAGGAAGGAGATGAAGGATCGGCGCCTGCGACACACCACCTCAACAAGGCGGTTGAGGTGAGGGCAGCGACGTCAGCGGCTTCCTTCAGTGCTGCTGCTGCTGCTACTGCCCGAACCGGTATACGAGCCATCGATGGTACTACGCTCGTGCATGCCACGCCTTCCGATGCCCACAAAGAAAGCTCGTCGCTTACTGTGGTAGAGGTCAACTTGGATGACGATGATGATAACGATGACGCAGCGATTGGCAACCGAAGCCGAGTTGACATGATCAAGATGGGAACGGGGTGGAGTAAACCACTCAGTGCACACACCACTGCTGCAGACCCACTAGATAAGGTAGTTGGCGATGGCTTACCGTCCACCGCGACAGCAGCAGCCGCGAACAAGGCCGTCACCGCCTTCTTTCACGCCTCTGGATCGTACTCACCGGACAGCTACCGATCCTCGACGAGGCCGTACACGATGCCTGCGGGTGGGGTATCGAATTCGACGAGTGCCGCGCTGAGGGATGGTGACGTTAGTGGTTCGTCGCAGCAGCGCCCCCAACGGCGACGTTCGAGCCCACGCGGCAGCCGCACAGGTACCACAGAGGAGGGGGCCAGCACTGCAGATTCCACTCTTTCCAACGCCGATAGTACGGCATGGGCGCGGCAGCAGCTCACGGTGCTGGAGAGCATGCAAAGTGCTTTGAGGGCGCAGCCGCTCTACACCCCCCGCGGCCGCGCTTCTGCTGCAATGGGAGGGGGAGGGATGGCGGTGGCGACTGCGCATCACGATCATGCGGAGTCCGCACCGGCTGCGTATGCTCCTCGTCACGTTCGATCTCCTCCTACCCCATCGCAGGCGCCTCGGCAAGTGGAGACGAGGGACGCCCTTACTTCTCGCTCCTCCCCCGAGGAAACTCCCACGCGTGACAGCTCTCGGTATCTGAACTCCCCCGAGATGCGTGAGAGAGAAAGTGCTCACCTGCGTAGTGCCACCAGCCATCGCAGTAGCAGCGGTTCTCATTGGCGTGGCGATGGTGGTGGCGGCGGCGCAGAAAAGGCACAGCGCGGGGCCCTTGAATTTTCTCTTTCGGCGCGCCCCCGTGTTTTGATTTCGTCTGCGTCTTCCTTCACCACGACGCCCCCGTCTCCCCGTGCGCTGGGCTGTTCGCCGGCCTCCGTCCCGAGAACGACGGGGCGCGCCACCGCCAGGGGGTACGAGACGCCGGCAGGGCAATCAACACGCTCTGCCACTGCAAAGGGGAGGTCGCCCTCGTCACCGCCGGCGCCCATCACGCAGGACAGGTTGCCATCTGGAAAAGGTGATGGGGCGACCAACAGCGCCACCACTACCACGGCGGGGCGCGGTACTCGAATCACCAACACGTTTTATCCTTCTCTTATGCCATCGGCGTCACCCCATAGCGTCGTGGCGCCACCGTCCGCGCGAAGTCCTCGTGGGAGGGACAGCACTGCTGCGACCTCCCTCACGCGCACCCAACGGTCGTCGACGATGGTGTCCTCCCTTACGGCAGCCCCCAATGGGGTCAGCGGTCCTGCACTTTCCAGCAGCGTTGCCCTCCCTCGGAGCGGCGGCACAAGATCATCGTCAATGCCCGTCACCAACGCCACCACCGCCGCCGCAGCAGCAGCCATTGGGCTCAGCGACTCTCCCAGACCTTTCAGAAAGACCAACGCTATTTCTTCAGGATCATCTAGAACTTTCTCCCTTGCAGGAGCACCACGAGTGAGCTCTACATCCGCGGTGGAGCTGCTGCGTCGTCTGCGCACCAATCCCGCGGTGTAGCACCCACACACGTGTATGGAGGTGAGATGAACTCTGTTTACTATCGAAGATGTAAAACACTGCCTACGTGTCGCGGGCGGCGTGAGCGGCTGTGCTCAAACAACAATAAGAAAAAAAAGAAAAAAGGAAACACACGCGGTACAACCAACGGAAAGGGAGAATAGGGTAGACGGCCACCTACGAGACCGGGAGGTGCAAATCTGTGAAAGAGACTGGATTCTTTTTTTTTGCGAAGCAAAAGCTCTCGCTCTCACATACATATATATATATATATATATATACATATATACATGCACCCATGAGCACATACAAAAAGGATCCCTCTTCTCCCCTTTCTCCGCTTCAGATTTCTTTCCCGTTATGTCCCCCTGCTACGGAGCACCCATACACACACACCCACACACGCATGCGCGCCATCACAAGGGAGAGGAACAAGAAGAAAATGAAATCGATATATATTTCCTTGCATCATGCTGTAGGAAAAGTCCCCGAATGGACGAGAGAGGACATGGAAGGAGACGAGAGGAGAGAGTGAGAGGGGGGGGGAGGCGGGGTTCGGAATCGTTCAGAAATGAAAACGCCACTTTGGAAAGCCACCACCCCTTTCCTCTCCCCCCCTCTCTCTCTCCTCCTCCTCCTCTCCCCACTCACATGTGCGTCCCGCACGAACGTTCTCTCTCGCTTTCTCCACTTCTCCCTCTCTCTTTCCATTTTCGACTTTCTTCCCGTGTGTGATCCGTGTCTTCTTCTGAGTTTGGTAACACGCAACAACCACAACGAAAAGTCTCAACAACGGTTTTCCTTCGCTCGGTGACAGCGAGAGAAGAAGCGTGAGCCGAGGAGGGATGGGTAGGAAAAAAGGGGGAGGGTTTGGGACGACAAAGGAGGACCGAGTGACGAAGGCAGACTCGCAACGATACGCATCGTCGCACCTCAGCAGCGGAACAACATCAACATCAACGGAAGAGCGACCACAGACGAAGGCGTTGGGAGAGGCCGGCTAACCATCGCTCTTTTGTGTGTCATTCCTTCCACTTTTTATTTTTTTCCGTGGAAATTTTATTCTCCACCCCCCCTCCTCCCCTCCTTCGAGGGACCCTTTTTTTGGCTTTGAGGGAGTGCACGGAGGTGCGCACCTCGTCGCCCGCTGCTTTCGCTGTCTTTCTCTTTGTTTACAACCCCTTCCTTTCTTTCTTGATTTTGGATCGCTGATGCAGGATCAACAGGTGCGGCACTGGTGCTCCGTGATCGCCAGCCAGATCCTTTGGGTATCCGTAACCGAGCACCGCGCCAGCGGCACGCCCACCGACGACGGAAGAGGACCATCTTCGACCGCGGTGTCCGCTGCGGGCATCGCGTTGCCCTCGACCGATGTGCAAAACACGGCTGGAGGTGTAGATGGCCTGCGGCGGGTGTGTACTCGAATCCAGCAATACGCTGTGACGCTCTACAGACTCTGCCATCGCCGAGGTGGCGGCTCTATCGATATCGTCCCCGCAGGCGCAAGCGGGAGTAGCAGCGGCGTGGGCGGCGGTGGTACGGCAAGTCTGGCCGAGGAGGCAGCGTACTGCGTCTGCGCCGCACTGATGGCGCTGGAACCGACCTTGTGGAGCTCCCTGTGGTGGCGTGCACAGCTGCTGCGGCCACGCAAGCCGAGCCTCAGCTTCGTTGCCCCTGTTGTCGTTCCGCCCATCGCGCTGAAGGAGGTGACGAAGTTTTTTGGACGGAGTCGACATCTTGTGAGCGGAGGTGGCGGTGTTCCTCCTCCCCCCCTCCCTCCTCCTCCTCCGACGGCCACCGATGCAACCGCGGTAGCCGCCACTGCCGCCGCCACGGCAAGTGCGGCGCCCACCTCAGCCACCCTTCCGATACAACAGGCGGAGGCGGTGGCAGCTGGATTCTTCTACAAGACCATGTCTCCTTCAGAGCGCCGCCGCCGCGCAGACATACTGGAGCTGCGCATACCCCCAGGAGAGAGCAGTAACAACGGTGATAGGGAGGGTCATGACAGCAAGAGTGGTGCTGATCAAGCCAGGACAACAAGGGCGCAGGACAGGGAAGGCACTGCTTCGGTGAGCCGTGCCGCGATAGCCTCCAGGGGTGCTGGGGGGGCGCTACACCATTGCCATGACGGTGGTCGCCCAGTAGAAAGATCCCTTCGCGTGTCGGCCGTCGGGCCATCCTGCCGCGGTCTCCGCTCCTCTGATGGTGCGAAGCTGCGCACGCGCCTGACGCACAGGCGATCAACTGTGGATGTCTCGTCGATGCTCTTCACGAGTGGATTGGTGGACTGGAGTGGTGGAGGAGGCACGGGCAGTGCCGTCAGCGGTGGCGCAGCGAACGCAGAGCAAGACGGAGGCGTGCTGATGTGCAGTATGCGTGGGAAACTGGAGGAGATGGATGCTGGTGACATCTCAAATGTTGGCAGTGAAGACAGCACCGTGGGCACTGGAGATGACTCCGCCGAGGATGACGAACGCTTGCGTGGTAGCACCCATGCTGACACCCACAAACGAGCGGACTGTGCCGCAGCGCGGGCGGTGTGTCGAGAGCCTTTGCCACCTGCTGACTCCGATGCCGCTGTGCTGGAGCGCTTGTATGCCGTGGCGCTCTCTGGCGATGCTGCCATCCCTGCCCAGGCCGACGGATGCGAGGCCACACACTCGTCCAGGGAAGTCCACCCGGATGACACCAATCGAGCAGGTGGTGCGTCCGCCTTGGCCTCTACCAGGTTGTCCTTGCACTCTTCCCAGGCTGACACTGTCTCACCATGGCGCCTCCCGCCCCATAAAGGGCTGAGTCTCATCACCCTGGCTGCCTCCACCACCCAGATCTTAGACGAACTGCACTGGGGACGGCTTCGGGCGCTGGTACGGTACCCGCTGCTCTTCCGCACCATCCCGCCTGCTCGCGTCGGCACGTGCACCGACCGTTGTGCTTCATTGGTGCAGGGCAAGGCGCTGACGGAGACCACCATGATGGGCTTACACAACATGCTTGGGATGGCCTACAGCTCCGCCTACCTCCCCATGCCACAGCCATCGAGTGCCGATATTCCGTCTGTCCGGGGCGGTGCGATGGGCCGAGGCCTTTCTGCTGGGACTGTCCCAACCGGTGTTGCCTTGAAGAAGAACCAGGAATCGCCATCTTCTCCTTCCTCGCTGCCGCCTCCGCCAGCGACATCATCAGCGGCACCGCGCTCAGCAGAGGCGAATCGGACTGCCTCACAGCTGGCTACCTTCACGGCACAGTACAGCGCTGCTAGCTCATCCGCTTCCTTCTTCAGCCCTGCTCGCTTCCGTACTTCATCGCCGCTGCTGCTGCCTCCGTCCCCCCCAAGTCTGGTGACAGATGGGTTCCTGTGGACGCGTCTGCTTGTTTGTGGCGCGTGGCTGCTTGTCTACGCGGACAGTCTTAGTACGCCGGATAGCAGCGCTGACAAGGAACCCACGAGCACGTCGCGGGCGCCCTTGCCACTCAGTCCCCACGACGATGTGGATGGAGAAAACGGCAGGGGGAGGTACATGCCACCTCGCGTGCGCTCCACTGCTGCAGTTCGCGCGGTGGTGTCGTATTGCATAGCTGTCGTGCGAGAGGCTCGTCATATGGGTAGGCACCCCCACGGCTCACGCCACGGCGGCACGGTCTGCTGCCCCGTCTGCGATGAGCTGGTCAGGGAGCAGCATCCGGTGTTGCAGTGGTCTACGGTGCACGAGGATCGGGAACAACTTCGAGCGCAGGTGAAGGCGATGTTGATGAGTCGATGTGGCGGCGACAGGGACGGCCAGGACCATGATCAGGGCATCGCGGCCACCATGGCGAACGACCTCCTGCGAGAGGGTCGAAGCCGGCGGTACCCACCGCCGATGCTGAGCGGATCAGCTGCAGCACCGCGTCAGGTAGCCGCGCTGCAACAGCGCTGGGCGGCCTACATCATGGGCACGGCAGGCTGGCGCTGTACCGAGCCCATCAGTATGGACGCCGCTGCGCCGCCCCTCACCCCGCGTGAATCTCTTGATGGGTCTTCAGCGATGGAAGACAGTGTAACCAAAGAATGCGGCTGTACTGCAGTGCGGTCAACTTCCCAGGAACCAGACAGTACTGGTGCGGAGATGGCGAAAGGGGAGGAGGGTGATGTGGCGCTGCTCTGGGCGGCTCTCGCGCAACGTGTCGCAGCAGCGGTAGACCTGTGTTCCTTCCTTTCCACCAGTTCAAGTGACCGTCACGCAGTCGCGTCGACTCCGCCTCGTGCAAAGCGGCGGCGATCCGCTCCGGGGGATAGCGTTGCGGCTCTTTATCCTTGTCGAGTTCGCCGACAGCATCGCCGCCAACGTGGCGAGGCTGCTGCAGCGGAAGAAGAGAAGGAAGAGGAAGGCGTTGATGACGACGGCGATGTGGTGGCCCTTCCAAGGCGGAGCGGGGGGTCCCATCGCTCGTCGTCCCTCCAAGGTGCGTTGTCCTCCTCCAGTGACTCAGATGACGTGGTGGAGGAAGGTGCCTACCGATCGACAAGACCAAAATCATCCGCCGCTGCTGCTGCTGCCTTCAATGGCAGTCGCCAAGCTGCGGACGAGGCGGAGGAATGGGGCCAGCTGTTGCGCCGATGCGGATGGGTGAATGCCGCCCCTCCCTCTCCCCCCCCACCGCTGCCGTCACCGTCACGGCCCTCGCCTTGCCCCTCCTGTCTGTACGCCAAGTGGGCAGAGACGTTGTTTTGCCCCAACGCAGTCCCCACCCTCGAGCAGGCCGCTACGCTGCGTCGTGGATTCAGGCGGTACACCCTCCTTGATGTGGTGCGGAAGCTCGTGCTCGGCCGTGGGGGACGCTGGGACTCGTATAAAAATCTATTGTACGATGCGTGTGTGCCGAAGCGAGAGGTGACCGCTGCTGCATGTTCGACCACGCCGGCTGCGGTGGGTGCGGATTTGTCTGTGACGTCGAAGACTCCCGCCGCCACAGCCCGCGCTGCCTCACTCTCCTTGTTAGAGGAGGCAGAGGCGGTGGAGGGGAGTCGGAACGAGAAAAACCCTGTGCGGCATGCCCCGGCGATCTCCTCGATGGGGGGGACGTGGGTTCCACCAGAGTGTGTCTCTTCAGGGCCATCTGCGGGAGGCCCCTCGATAGCCACTGCGCCCTCACCTTCCCACCTCGTTGCAACGGCATCGAAAGACAGCGCCTCGCGGGACGGCGCTGCTGCCTCTGCGAGGACGTTGAACGCAGGGTGGGATACGCGGCCAGCTTCGGCGACATCGACAGAAAGGCCTGCGCTACTTTCCATTCCTTTAGTGGACTCTCCTCTGACGCAGCGGCGACAGCGACGCGAGGGGCGGCCACTTGCTGCCATTGAGAAAGCTGATGGGCTGAAGGCCACGCAACGCGAGAAACGCCATGACGTGGCCGCTGAAGTTCGGGCGGCGCCTCTCCCAGTGTTGCCGGTGTCGACGCCACGGCGCTCCGCCTCGCCTCAAACGCCGATGAGCGGGGAACGGAAAGAGAGGCTGCCACAACAGAAGGAGACAGAGGAGGTGAGGCGGTGGCAGCAGCAGCAGGAGCAACAGCGCCGTCGACAGGCTGAGCTGTACGCGTTGCTCTCCTTTCAACCTCGCTTTCCACCCCTGCGAGAGGAGGATGCGGTACTGGAGTGCGCTTCCTGCTTTTCTCTCTTCCATCAGGCTTGCATCGCCCCGGTGCAGCGCGATCTGATGGGGCAGGTCTTCCTCTGCCATACCTGCCGTTTAAGGGAGGCAGGCGTGTCTGCAGCGTCTGTGGATAACGGTGATGGAGGAGGAGGGGTGGGAGGCCTGGTGCATCAAGCGCATGTGAAGTAACCCCATACAGACAGGAGGAGAGGCGAGAAGGGAGACAGATGAGCGATGAGACATGGGCCGTACGTGCTCTTTTGTATTCCCAATCCTTGCGGTCTTTCCCTCTCGCTCTCCGTCTCCCGCCCCCCCCCTTCCTGCGTGTGTGTGTGTGTGCGTGCGAATCTATCTTCCTTATTTCTTCGCGATGATGTGCCTTGTCGAGGTATACCAACCTCTCATTGCCTGACATTCTTTTCTTCTCTGTCTCGCGGCCTTCCTTTTTCGATAGCGCCTTCAGGTGCTTTCTCTTCGTGTGCCGTACCTCCTCCCTGAGGCGGTGGGCGAGGAGGGGAGGGCATCACTGCTTTTCTAGTACGCACGCCCTCCCTGCCTACCGGCCTGTGTCTTTCCCTCTGCACCTCTTTCTATCCCTGCTGTCCATTCGTGCCCCCCTTCCCCCCCTCTCTCTCTCTCTCATGCTTCTCTCCGTCATGAAGACTCGTCATGCATCCTCCTCGCACTGCCTCCCGCTACTCCCCCTCTCCCCCCTCTTCTCTCTCTCTCTCTCTCATCACCGCCATCTCCTATTTTTTTGGGGCTGCCTCTTCTTCGCCTTCCTCTCACCGCACTTCCCCCCCCTCCTCCTCGTGTCTGGCGCTATCTGCTTGTCTCTCCCTCCTTCCCTCCCTTCATCTTTTTTTCTTCCTTTTCCTTCTCGCCTCCCCCCCTCAAAACTCTTCTCCCCCATTTTTGTTTTGAATTACGGCGTTTCCTCCGTACTTCCACCTCTCTCTGATGAAAAGTTCTCTGCTCCCCCCCCTCCCCCTCTTTCTCCCTCCCTCTCCCCCTCCCTCCCTCTCTGTCTCTGCCCCCATTTGACGACCCTTTCCTTACTTTTTTTTGTACTCACCGTAGGGATGCCCACAATGCAGAGTGACAGTGGCGCTGCCGGGACGAAAGGGCATCTGCGGCTGCCTGATATCACCCTTCCCTCTTCTTCGCGGCCCCAGGCGATGCGGTTTGTCAGTGACGGCCAGACATCGG
>JASAOM010001022.1:0-95303 GCA_030849085.1 Borovskyia barvae
TCCTACGCCTGCCGTCCTCGGCAGCCGTCGGGGGGGAGGGGGGAGGGGAGAGGGGAGAGGGAGGCGGGCGGGGGGGACGACGGAGACGCAGCGCGCACACGAATGTCGGGGGCCAGCGCAGCAGGGGACAAGGGAGGGGCAGGAGAAGACAGGCGGGAGAGCGTCACTTCACCAGGGCGGGGCCGCGAGAGAGCTCGGTGGGCATCCTGGCGCCGCGCAAGCACAGCGTGGGTGTAGGTGGGGAGAAGGGGGGGCAGAGGAACAGGGGCGGAGACGGGAGAAGCGTGACGGTGGGGCGATTGGAGGCGCCGTGATGCGCACGCCGCAGCGCGCGATGCGGCAGGTTAGGGGGGCGGAGGTAGAAGGGGGGCGGGGCGCAGCAGCCCCGCAACGCAAACGGACGGGACCGGCGGCAGCAACGCCGCACGGCACCGGCGCGGCCCACGGCAGGCAGCGGAGAATCGAGGGCCGCCACTAGGGCAGGCAGCACAGGCGTCCCGCAGTCGGTGCGCGCGGGGGCACCTTCTTCGGGGTGTGGGAGAGGGGGATTGAGACGAGGGAGTTGGAAGTGGAAGGGACGGAAGGACGGCAAAGGAAGGCTGAGTCGCCGTCGCATTCAGATGGTGTGTGCGTTATTTTGGCTGCCTCTCTGGCGTTCCACCGATGGTGCGGAACGTGGGATCTGCTCGTCGCGCTTCTTTCATTTCCCTCTGCTGTCTCTCTCTCTTTTTATTTTTGGGGGGAAAGGCATCTCGTAGGGGTCACTTATGGTAGTAGTGGTGGTCTTGTCAGGTTTGTTTCATGAAGGGCGGTGTGTAAAGCACTCTTTCTTTTTTAACCCCAGCCATGTGTGTTGGTGTGTGTAAGGAAGGTCTAGCCTCTCCTCTCCCCCCTCCCCTTAGCTGCGTCCGATCGAATTCCACAGGCACCGTCGCACAGATGCAGAAAGAAAGAAAGAAAAACAAAACGAAACAAACGCACATCGCAAAGCGAAACATCCCTGCACGCTGAGGCAGACGCTTTCGGTGGGTAGTCTTCTCCGCATACGCATCACCTGTGTGGATGGGAAGCCGTGCATCCTTCCTCCTGCTTCCTCCCCCACATCGCCACCATCACCACCAACAACAACCGTTGTGCTGCTACTCGCAAAGTTCTCCAGTCTTTCCTTCTTCGGAGGGCGAGGGCATGGAAAGCGGACCCGTAGAGGCGCAGGACCGCGATAGCGTCGCGTGTGCCACGCGATTGTCCTTGTGGTAACGATGGCGATGGCTACAGGAAGAGTCATTACGGGCGAGGAGACGGAGGAGGAGAAGGGGAGCAGCCCGTTGGCAGCGGTACAGAGGGCCCTGTAGGCTTTCCATTAGTATCGCCAAACAGCGCCCGATGACGTTCCATAGCCTCTTGGAAAGACTTCTCATTAGCAATCTGGTGAGTCGAAGCGGCAGCCTGCGCGGCAGCCGAGTCGGCGCTCGCGTACTTCTTATATGGCGCCTCCTTCGGTGTTTCCTCGTAATGGGCAGCGGGGTGCACCGGAGGCTGGGCCTCGTTATCCTCGAAGCGGATACCATCGTTAAATGTCACCTGGAACGGCAGCGACGCGCCTTCAGCGGTGCGATTCGAAGTCCACAGGTGACGCCACTCCGCCCGCGGCCCATCGCGCGGCTCCACGTACTCGCCCGCCTGTACCAAATCGTACTCCGGATCCTCACTGGGATCCGTCTCCTTCCCGTAGCGCACCTGCTCACGAAAGCGCGCCTTCGCCCGCTCCACCGCACCCTCGAAGTCTTTGGGACGTATCTTGCCGGGGTAGGACCACGGCTCCTGCACCACCTCTGTGCGCTTCACCATCTCCCACTCCTTATCCTCCTCCTCCATGATGCGGCGGAGCACCTCCTCCTCCTCCGCATCGCATCGCAGTAGATGTCCTTGCTTGAAGCCGTACCCTTCGGCGCGGCCATGCTGATCCGGTCCGCCGAGGTAGAGGTGGGAGAAGGGATAGCGCGGGTACGCCTCCCACTTGCCAGTGGGTCCCATCATATCATAGCAGTACTTGTAGCGGAAGGTGCGGTTGCCATGCTCGTCGACTGACTCGTCCCACTTGAGCAGCATCTGGGGCGGCCGGGGGAACATCTCCAACGGATCATCGGAGTTTTTCGGCTGCCAGTCCTTCAAGCGGAAGAGATCGTCGGCGTCCATGTACCAGTGGCCTACGATGTCGCTCTGCACGTTGGCGACGTGCCAGCGGAACGGTGACGTGTTTTTTGTGTTGTACAGCAGCGGGTCGCAGTAGCTGCCAGGCACCATCCCATACGCGGACAGCGGGGCGAAGCAGATCTGCTCGAGACGCTGCTGATGCAGGTAGCCTTCCTGAATTGGGGAGATCCACTCCTCGTCCCACGTATACAACATCCACGCGCGGTGTCGGATCTGTCGCCACAGTCGCAGGAGTCGCCCTGGTTTTACGTTCTTGAAGGTGGTGGGTGGGGCGTTGGCGTCGTCCGCCTCGGCAGCCCAGACACGCCGCACCGGCGTGGTACGAAAAAGCTGGCGACCACTGCGGCCCAGCATTACGGAAAAGAGGGGGGAGGGGAGGGGATGATGACGATGATGATAAATCGACCGACACTTCCACCCAGCCTCTACGCAGTTCTACGGCTACGGCTACGGCTACGGCTACTACGAGAACTAAATCCTATCCCTATGAAGCGAAAGAAGGGGGGGAGAGAGGGAGGGGAGAGAGATGCGACGTCTCCTCTTCTCCCTTGACTTGAGAGAGAGAGAGGGGGAGGAGGGGGAGAGAGGGAGGAAATACAACAGCAAAAAAAAAGAGAGCAAAGGGGGTTGCAGTCCCCGAAGAGTGATTGCACCACCCACACCCACTGAGAGGGAGAAAAGGAGGAGGAAGAGAGGGAGAGTGGACGAAGGAGGAGGAGGGAGGCCACGCACCTCCTTGCCTGTTGGCCGTTGGTGGATCAGTCGCAGCCAACCCGCCCCAAAAGCCGACCTGGCCGTCCCTACGACGTCTCAGCGGAGGAGAAGAGAAAGGGAGGGGGGGAAACGGGCACCGCAGGAGAGAGCGGCGAATGCTCTCTTTTTCTTTTTCTTTAGGGAGGAGGAAAGAAGTCGTTTCACGGGTAGCAACACACCCCTCTCTCCTGCTGGGTGCGACCGGCCGTGTTGTTTTGGGAGGGAGGGAGGGGGGAGGGGGGTACGGAGGCATCGGTGCCTTCACAGCTGGGTCACGCGTCATTCTCTGTCTTGGCGCGCTTCTTGGCAAACATCGAGAGAAGCGTTGGCGTTCCCGGTGGTCGCCCAGCCTTTAGCAGCCGCTGCACGCTCGCACTCTTCGGACGTGCAGCGGCGGTGGCGGTGGCCGCCTTGCCCGTTCCTGCAGACTGGCCCTGAACAGTATCGTTGGAGTCACCTACCCGTTTTTCCTCACCTCGCATGATCGCCGTGGTCGCCGGCGCAGAAGATTCGGAAGCGTTCAGATTTGGAATGCCGCACGCCGCCGCCAGCAGCGCGTGCAGACGCTCCGGCACGTACTCAGCTACCACACCGAACGCTACGGAAACAGGCACCACCACCTCCCCTTCCGCTCGCTCCGCCTTTGTCGCCCCTGGTGCAACCGTAACCGCCGCAGCAGCAGCAGCAGGTGTAGAAGTGGACGTGGGACCCCCTTGCAGCATCGCTTTTAGCACCGGAGACGTCTGGAGCGCGCATACCTTGCGGCGCAGCCACTCGATTGCCACTGTCTCGGAGGGACGGTAGTACCGCTGCTGCTTCTGCCCCGGCTCCACAATCCCGACTACCGCGGCAGAGGAAGCTGGCCCGGCAGCCGACGAAGATACTGCGACATCGCGTACTTCACACAGGCGGCAGAGCACCTCCGGTGACCGTAGGACGGCGAAGCACGACTGCAGGAGCAACGGATTCGTGTTTGCTGCACTAGCCCAGCCCGACCACGCCCAATCCACAGCATGGCCAGGGTGTTGGGAGGATGTGGTGGGTAGGCCACGCGGGATCACCTTACTGTCTTTGCAGCCGCCATTGGGCCTCCTATCCATCCCGCTGAGACCCGACGTCGTCGGAGGAGGGGCAAAGACGTGGGGCATCCATGACGATGATGACGCAGAGGACTGGGAGTCCTCCTCCTTACCGACGCCTTCAAAGATGGAGGCGTGAACCTCGTATCCCTCCCTGCCACCGGAGGGCCGCGGTATCGCCGCATCCGCTGTAGCAGTGGCTACACGCTGCTCTGCGGGGGACACCGAGTCCCACCCGTCCCAGAAAAGATCAGCAGGCGTCATGAAGGAGCGGGAGCGTCGCGCGTACCGCTGTGCGTCACCCAGCAGCTCGTTTAGAGCGAAGAAGGTCACGTCCAGCGGGGTCGCCACCAACACTTCCCCGCCTCGGCCACCCTTATCGGGGTTAGTCGGTGGGGCAGGAGGATGACTGGGGATCACGTCATCCCCGACGAACCAGCTCTGGGCGAACCCACTCGGAGGCGCTTGCGCCTGCACCTCCCACACGAGAGGGGCGGCGGTGCAGGCAAAAGTCGGCGTAGGCCCGGGATCCCGCAGGAGACACAGAAACGGCAAGCCGTGGCGTGGGTGTGGCAGCCGCAGCACTGAGGCGAGTAGCGTGCCCCGAGAGAGAAGCCGCTCTGCATCGACAGCCGCCTTCGAATTATCTGCGCACGCCATGATGCCAGCACTGCTGCTGCTGATGCCACTACCACCAGGCGTTGAGCCCGTACCGACGGCAGCCTCGGTGGTGGTACGCGGGGTGGACACGCGCGTGGATAAGTCGCTCGCTCCTCCTGCCCCTCCAGCACCGCCACCACTGCGGCTTGGCAAGAGTCCTTCAGAGGTTCGAAGAGGTTGAGCGAGTAGAAGACGAGGCAGAACCCAAAGACGTGGAAAGGCCGCATGTGACGGCCCCGAGGACGGTGTGGCCAAAGCGGCTTTGGTGGCCACAGTATGATCCTCTGGATCGTAGCGAATAGGCCATTGTTGGCTGCTCACACCGCTGCTGACGTCCGTAGCGTCACGCCCGCCACCACGGTGGATGAAGGCGACCGTATGGGAGTCGATTGGAGGCTTTCCTCCAGCCGATTGCGAAGCATCGCCGTCACTCCCCCCAGCAGTCCCTTCTCGGTGGTCTTCACCCGTATTATGTGTCGGATATCCCAACACGTGAGGAGAGGTTCGGTGAGTTGCTACGAACGGTGAAGACGGCCGGACCTCGTCCTGCAGCGGTGAGGACGGATGCAACGCCATTCCCTCTGGCTCTTCCTTCGGTACACACACCTCGGGTTTGGGGAACGACGGAGGAGGGAGCGGCATGGCCGAGGGGAATAAGAACTGTCAGAAGATGAGAAACAAATGCCAGAAGGGGGGGGGATGGGTGGATGGGTGTGTCTGTCAAGCGGAGAGCAGAGGATTCTGCGTGTTCCTCTCTTTCTTTTGTTCTTGTATTTTTCGAAGATATATATATATATATATGAGGTCTGATGAGCGTACTTTCTCCAAAGTTCACTCAGAGGCGGAAGAAAAGAGGAAGAGGAAGCAATACAGCAAAGAGAGCGGGGAAAGAAGGAAGAGGATCGAGAGGAGAGCGCAAGAAACGAAGATCTCGTCGCTACCACCATGAATAGGGGTGAGAGGGGGGAGAGAGAGAGAGGCCGTTCTCTCGCTGCCCTTCTCCATCTACACATATATACATATATATAAGGTCCATTGGTATATAGGTGCAGATTTGCATGTATGCCCGAATTTGTGTGTGTGTGTGTGTGCTTCAGAGAAGACCCCTTTGTTGTTGAGGGGGGGGGGAGGAGGAAAGCGAATTTCTCTCTCCTTCCCCTTCGCCTTCTTCGCTTTCCTTCTCTTCCTGCTACAACACGTTCGCCCTTTCTGCGTTATGGTGTTCGCTTTGCGTTCTCTCGCGTTTCGTGTGTTGCGGTTGCTGCGGCTCATATGTTTTCAATTTTTCCAGTCGGAGAAAAAGGAGAAAGAGAAAAGAAAGGAGGCAGGATGGGGAGCAAGCCATCATATATATATATATATATATATATAGCGAGAGCGTGTGAAAGAAAGTGCAAAGGAAGAAGGCAGCAACAGGGGAAGAGAGAGAGAGAAACACGCAAGCTCGTCCCCTCCCCCCTCTCCGCCCATCAGCCACCCCCCGGCCCTTACCGCCCCCTGCCTTGTAGATCTTACATGGAGATGGCCTTGACCCACTCAAACTCAGATACGCACCTACAGGTACACCTACTGGCATAAGCGCCGTATATAACGGAAGAAGCATGATGAAGAGGAGTTAGAGAGACAAGTTCGCACGTGTGAGCGTGTATACGGGTATAGACAGAAGAAAAAGCAGAGCAGAAGGTGCGGAAAGGAAGGAAGGAGTTGGAGGTGAAAGGGGGGGGGAGAGGACGTCTCCTCCTCTGCCTGCCAGCCAAACCCTTCCATTCGCTAACACACACACACACACACACATCTCTCCTCGCTTCTTTCTCTGCAGACGTCGACCATCAAGATGAGCAGCGGCTTTCAGAAATAAAATAAAAAAAGAAGAAGAGCAAACACACAAAAAAAAAAAAGATACGTCAAATACTCAGATCGCCTTTCAACATCGAGGAGATCATTTGGAAGTTGGACATCACCGACCAGATCGGATATTTGAGGGACGTCGGTCGCGTCTTCTCGATAAGGAAATCCCCCGCGTAGCTTATCGCAACGCCAGCGGCGACGCTCGCGGCTGCACCAATCGGGTCGAGACGTATCAACGACACCGCCGCCCCCGTCACTCCGGTCGCCGTGCCAATGAGATGCATGCGACGCGTCCACAGCTTCGAGTGCTTCGCCAAGTAGTAGATGTGAAATTCATTATGGTTGGAGGGCGAAATCTCCAGCCTGGCGCCGATGTTGACCATGATGAGGATGCTTTTCTTCTTGCAGATGATATATATATATATATATATCGTGTTTGTGTGTTCTTGTACAACGACCTTCCTCCTGCCGTAGAAAAGGGAAAAAGAGGGGGGGGGAGTAGACAGTCAGCAAATATCGAAAGCACCTCTGAAGAGAGAGAGGAGGAGGTGGAGAAGGAGAGAGAAAGAGCAGCGCCAAGAAATTCCTCTATTCAGGCGAAAGAAGATGTATGTGCAGGTGGGGGTGGGAGTGCGGATGTTGTGCGTGTTGCGCATATATATATGTGAAGATGTTTGTGTGCGTGGTGGTAATATATATCAGCAGCGTGGGATGGTACCGGAAGCCGTCGTGACACATATGGTGGTCGTAACGCAAGAAGAGGAAGGCGGGGGGGAGGAAGGGGGGAGAAAAGAGGAAGAGAGAGAGAGAGAGAGATGGGACATATCCGTGTACCGTGAGGGTGTCTGCATGCATGTACATATATATATATATGGGTTTGTGTGTACCCCCCACCCCCGTCCGGCGACCTTCTTGTTAGAAGCGTTTCCTACACCCGTGGCCTATCCACCACTACACACAACTGTGGAAAAGAGAGACGCTCTCACCATCATCATAAACTATCTCGCAGAGAGAGAGAGAAAGAGAGAAAGAGAGTACATCCTTTTTATGTTCTCTCGAGAGAACATGACGAAGAAGACGAAAAAAAGGAGCAAAAGTGGAGGAAGCCGAGCAGCATCGGCCACCACCCACGGCATCCAACAGTGAAAGCATCGGCACCCTGAGCGTCATCATCAGCATCATACACGCGAGAAAGTACACACTAGCGACGGTGGTGACACGATTCAAATATGTGTTAGGTGCTCTCCCCCATGTTTCATTTTATGTTTCCATCCTCGTTGCTGTTGTTGTTGTTTTTTGTTGTTGTTGTTGTTGTTGCACATCGCGAAGAAGATGAGGTGCAATAGCAGCGAGGAGAGTGGCAGAGAGCACGCAAGAGGCACATACATTTTACATCCCCTCTCTCCTCCTCCGCACACTTCCTTCCCCTTTTCGCTCCAGAGACTCCCCCCCCCCTTCTCTCTCACTCTCCATCCTTTCTGTATTGTGTACATAGAGCATATATAGCATCATCATCACCATCATCACACACACACGCCGTCCCTTGATCCCCCCCCCTCCCTCCCTCCCTTCACCCTCTGACACATACATACATACATACGCACAGGCCCACGTATACACAGAGGAGCGTTACAAATTAGAAGCGGTAGGGAGCGGGCTTTCCATTGCATCCTTTTCCATCCCGGAACGGAAAACGCGTCCATTCAAAAAACAGGCAGCGCGTGAGAAGAAAAATACCTCCTTCTCTCACCCTCTTTCTCTCGGTTCGGACGTGGGATCCCTCGACGCTGCGCCGCCACTCCCCCTTCCCTTCCCTTCCGCCTTCTTCTTTTCCTCTACTTCTTCGACTTCTTTCGCTTCTTCGATCCGCCGGCAGCAGCGGCGGCCGATTCGAGGGCAGACACCACCTGCTGCAACTCGGCCGCACGATCACGGTACTCCTTACGCTGCGCCGCCCACGCCTCCTGGTCTTCCTTGATGGCAACCAGGTTATCGCGTTTTCGAGTCTCCCGCTCGGCCCCGTTCTCCTGCCAGTCTGTCAGCTCCAGCTGCAGCTGCCGCAACTCGGTCTCGGCCTTCTCTCGCTGGCCCACCTCAACCGCAAGCCGCTCCGCCAGGTAAGTCATATCTTCTTCATGTGTGTGGGTGGCCTTGGCGAGATCTGCCTCAAGCTTCGCCTTCTGCTCTGTGTAGCGCACCTCCTGCTTCTTACCGTTTTCAATATGCTCCTCCAGCTCGCGGATGCGCTTCACATAATCGCCCTGGTCCTGCTTTGTCTGCAAGTCCAAGTTCTCCGTGGTGCGCTTCACCTCGGCGCTGTTCTCGCGGAGCGCCTCCAACTCCAAATACGCCTCCAACAACTTGTACTTCTGGTAGTGTAGGCGCACCAGCTCCGTCTTGAGGGCATCCGCGTCGGCATTTTCAGTCTTACTGCGATTGCGCGCCGTCGTCCGCTCCATGCGGAGGACAATGAAATGAGGGACGCTGGTCGCCCCCAAATCACAGCGGGTCACGAACGCGTTGTTCTCGAGCAGGGCAGCGAAGGACGCCCCGCCGTGGTGGGTGAAGTGGTTGTCGGAGACGTGCAGGATGCGCAGCGACGCGTTCGTCTGGAGCGCCACGCCCAGCGCGATCAGCCCGCGGTCGCCGAGATGGATCTTGGATATATCCAACTCGACAAGCGACGCATCCGGCTGGCCAAGGGCGGTCGCTAAGGCGCAGGCGCCCTCGTCGCCGATGTCGTTGTCGCAGAGGAAAAGCTTTTCTAAGCAAGGATGGCGGCACAGGGCTCGTCCCAGTTGCACGACCCCATCCGAAGTGAAGATGTTATGCCGCAGCGAGAGCACCTTGAGCATGCCATTGGTCATGAGAGCCCGGCACAGTGTGTAGAGTGCTGTGTCGTCCATCACGCAACTATCGAGAACGAGGGTTGTGATGAAGTGGTCATGGCTGAGTGCCGAGAGCAGTACCAGCCCGGGAGTCGGGTCACAGTGTCGAGGCTGCTGCAGATGGGGAGCCACAGAGGGGCAGTCCAAGTGGGACGCACCCGCAGCGCCTGCGACGGTATCGTGCAGTGCACGTGTGCGCTTCACGTACCCCGAAGTCGAAGAAAGTGGAACGGACGGAGTCGTTTGGAAAGCTACGGCGCTCGTCGACAGTTCCGCCTCCTGACCACCGCGTGACAGGACAGCGGAGAGGGGCGCCTTGCTCGCCCCGCCCGCGTTGCGAAAGCCGAAGCCACCGCGGTGCTCCAGCGCTGCGGCGGCCCCGTTATCCCACAGATCATTATCCACTAAAATCAGCGACTGGAGCGTGAAGCTGAGGCCACCACCGCGAACGGCGGCAGTGCGCTGCTGCAGTAAGCGGCCAGCGACATCGGCAACGCGCGAGGAGAGGCAATTCGAGCCAATGTCCAGCTGAAGGATCGCTCGACTGGTGCTCACCGCCTCCAACAAGTGGGCCGCGCCGGCGTCGGTGAGCCCCACGGCCCGCAGCGTGAGATGAGTCAGCGTCGCGGATGCTCTGACAAGCTGCGCGAGGAGCTGCACTGGTGTACGTGGGGTGGAGCGCCCCGCACAGGCACCACCACCATTGCCGACCGCGGCGGACTTGTCTGCGTCTGCCGGGGGGGCGCTGCTAGGCCGTATAGTGGCGGCGGCACCCCCCGCCATGCTCGCCCCTCCGGCAGCTGTCGTGCCACCTCCTTCCTCGGGCCGGCGCGCCACTGCGTCGAGGGAGAGCTCACTGCCCATCGCGAAAGGATTGCCGCTAAGGTCCAACCGCTTGAGCGAGCGACTCAGCAGGCTGCCCTCTAGCACCAACGTCGCGCCTGTCACGTCGATCTGATTCATGTACGCCTCTTCCTTCTCAGAGCCAAGGATGAGCACGGCCAGGCGCTTGTGCTGCGCAATGGCGCTCCCCAGATCTTGCATCGCGTTCAGATAGCTGCTGCTCGTTCGGGCGCCGCCCCCACTCCCACTCGTACCGCTGTTTCCTCGAACGCCAGGCGAGCCCGTCGACGCCGCACCAGCACCTTTGCTTCGTAGCGAGCCACCCCCACCACCGTTGATGCTGCTGCTGATGATGGCTCCGCTACCGCCGGCACCGACGCCACCCATCCCAGCGGTGGCGCAGCCGATGGCGTTAGCACCGATATCCAGGTAGGCCAGTTGCGGCATCTCTCGCAGCACGTGAATCAAAAGCTCACACCCCACATCACGCAACATATTGCCATGCAGATCCAACTTCACGAGCGTGCTGTGATGAAAGACAGTGACCAAGCTACTAATGAAGTTGGCGCCCAGTCGTTGACGGCGTAGCTGAATCAGCTGATCCCCGAAGCCCTTCTCGATCATTGTGGTATACATCCGCTTCACCTCGGCCGTATTTTTCTCGTGTGTGTCACGAAGCCACGCCGTGTACATGTCGCCGTACACCTGCTCGGCCGAAAGCCCAAAGGTAGAGAACATGTTTCTTCTAATGTCGGGAAGGGGGGGAGAAGAAGGAGGAGAAGCGCGCTCTAACGTGTCAACGTGTTGATGTGCATCCATACATATATTTATTTATTTATATATGTGTGTGTGAGAGAGAGAGGGAGAGACAGATAGAACAGCAGAAGTAAGAAGAGTACCGTCGAAGGGGGGAAAGAACAGAGAGAGAGAGAGAGAGAGAGAGCACAGCCTACATATATGTACACGTAATCTGCAACGTCACCCGCATTGAGTGTGCGTACCGCTGTGTGTGGGGGGGGAGGGGGGGAGGCTTTCTTCTGGCAATGATGGTGGTGGCGATGGTGGTATCTTTGCGAATATCCCTGAAACTTCGGATATGTATCGATATACACGGAGGGAGAGAGACAGCCGAATCGACTATCGATTGTTTTCACTTCTTTCTTTCACTTTCTCGTTCTCTTCCTTCCGCACGACGGCACGTATGCGCAGCTTTTGATAGACGGAACCATCGATCGACATATATATATATATATAACATAGAGAAGATGTGATGGGAAAGGCGGAGGGAAGGGAGCAGGTGGGATGGCACGGCAAGCGGAGGAGGGAGGAAGATCAAGGGGAGGGGGAAGCGAAAGGTCGAAGAGCAGTATAGAGATCGCAGTCGTTGCTAAACGAATGGTGAAGGGGGGAGGGAAGAGGGAGGACAACGAGGATGTATTGTCCAGGGAGGGATGGGCGCCCCCCCCCCTATTTTTTTCGCTTCCCCCGTGCCCCTCGATCGTCCTTCGTTTTCTCCTCGCACAGGAGCGTATTGATACGTGCATGTGTCTGTGTGTGTGTGTGCCCCTGTGTCTCATGACGTCTTCGCCAACGAAGCCGGCAGGAGAGGAGAGAAAGAGAGCTGGACGGTGATTATCAGTGTTGCGTCTCCGTCTCACCCTCCATCGCCTGCCGATCCTTCTCCGACAGACCGAGGCGGCGTCGTACGTACCGTTCGTTAGAGTGGGGCGTCATGATGATCGTTTGCGACTTGATAGGGCCGAAGTGTATGTGCACGTCCGTCCGCTCCGCCGACGGCAACTGCCGCTCCAGCCCCAGTACTTGGTCTCTCTCGGTGAGGCTAACGTCAATCACCGGGGGCAAGGCGACCTCCGTCGTCGGCAGATCCAGATAGGAAGGCGTATCCAGCCGAAGATGCGGCGGGAGATGATTGTTGCTGGGGAACGTGCCCGGCTCTAACAACTGCTTGTACTCGCCCATCATGACCAAGTACGTGCATCGACTGTACGCCGTGTTGAAGCCGGTACGCCGCATTACCAACCAGAACATCACCACCGTCGTCGCCCCGCTCCATAGCGCTAACGCGAAGAAACGGTTGCGGCTCTTCAATATGATTTGCATGGGTGGAGCGAGAAAGGGGGGCTTAGTGTCGGTGCGTGCAGCTTTCGGTGTGTACAGGGGTTTGTGCAGGGATGTATCCGTGAACCACGATGCCCGCATAAAAGGCAGCGCCTTCAAAATATATATATATATCCAACGAACGAAAGCAAGAAGAGCAGTGGGAAGGCAGAAACACAGTGCGACGCCGAAGCAGACCGACTCAGAGAGGAAGCGAGCAGCAGCAACAGAAGCAGCAGACCGCGCCGGTGGAGGGCGGCACATGACCCAAGAGCATGCGTCAATAGGAGAGACGAAGAAGGAAGAGGGGGAGGAGGAAACAGGGTGGTAGCGCTCTCCGCATCCCTATTACTTTTTACTCCCCCTCCTCCTCCTCCCTTCTCGCTGTCTCCTCCTTCATCTGCCGCTTCTCTACTTGCCCGGCCTGCTGTTTCTTCCCCCCCCCTCCCCCACCCGTTTACGCGAGAGGTGGGGGAGGATGAACAGAGAAGCTGGAGAAGTGCCCTTCTAGCCAGAACTAAAAGAAGAAAACAGGAGAAGGGAGGAGGTGAGGCGTCGCGATTTTCTGCCCTCTTCCACAAGGCACACGCCACATCCCTCTTGCGCGTTGTCTACCGGTGAGCCAGCCCACCCAACCCCTCCCTTCCCTCGCACCGCTCAGATGGCGTCACCGCCCGTGTGGCATCTTCTTTGTGTATGTGTAGGGGTTTTTTCGCGTCCTCTATACGTTTTGTACGGGGTAGTGCCTCACATCGTGGGCACGGCAGTGTCCCAGAGACTTTGGATGGTAGTCCCTCTCCGCGGCTTCTCCACGGCTAAGCCGATCGAGGCGTCATACACGGGGCGGCGGTCTGTCCCGCTCTTCCCTTCATCTGCGTAGTAGGCAGCGAAGGCGTCGGTGGGTCCTGCTGCAGCGAAGACGTCGCCACCATCCGTCAGGCGGTCCGTCCGTCCCGATGTCGTCGCCAGGTCGCGAGTAACGAAGCCCCCGCCATCACTCGCACGGCCACCACCCTCAGCGTCGTCGCCAGCGGCCTTCGCCGTACCGTGGCATGCCCCTGGAGGACTGCTCTTGCCCGCCTCTACGTTCAAATTATTTAGCTCTACCTGAATCCCCAGCAGCGGCCGCGCCGTCCACGACCGCCACAGCGTGCTCACCTCCGTGTACATTGCGCTCAGCCGCTCCTCTGGGTCCACACGAAAGCCAAGCACGTAGTTGCCGGCGTAGGGGGACGTATCGATCACGAGGGCCAGCCCAAACCGACTCCGCTGCGTGCGTAAGCTCACAAACTGAAGATACGGCACCGACACATTCAACGTCTCTGCCGTCGCAAACCATACCACGCGTATATTCGTTACCACGAAGGTACCGATGTGTCCCTCATCTTTGCTGACGTTGTTGACGCCGGCGGTGCGGGAGATAATGCTCTCGCCCGGGAGAAGACGGAGGTGGCCCTGCTGTACCACAGCCGTGCGCACCCGCAGTTCACGGTAGACACGGGTGCTCTCGTACGCGCTCCACACGGCGTGTATCGTGGAGTAGAGACGTTGCTGCGCGAGCGCATCTCCACCAGAGCTGTCCTGCCCAACCGCAGCGGGCGTGGTCGTCACCGTCGTCGCCGATGTCCCTCGCTCTTCCAGTCCCCTGGAACGGCCACCACCACCACCACCACCGCGAGCGACAGAGAAGAGGAATCGAAAGCGACTTGGGCCCAGCTTGGCTTCGATCGTCAAAGACTCCGTCATGCCACCTATCAGCTTCGACTCCGTCTCTTGCACCCGGATCTGCTGCATACAGAAGTAGCCGATACTTAAATTCATGCTTACCCGTTGGTCGCTCCACCACAGCAGCCGCAGGTTCGTCACAAGCAGGGTTCCGGCTTGCCCGCTATTCCCTTTCGTATCCTCGACATGGTGGAAGGTGGCTAAAACCTGTTCAGCGTTCCCGCGCAGCTGCAGAGCCGACGCGGGGGCGTCAAAGCGGATCTCGCGGTCTTGCCAAAAGGAAAATGGCTTTGCGATGCCTTGCTTCAGCGCCGACGAGGATGTGGTGACGGCGCCCCGCTCCTTTGGCATTTTTTCTTCTTTTCTTTCAGCTTTTGGTCCACTGGAAACGGGACCACGGCGCGGCGAGCGCCTCCTCCTCCTCCTCTTAGACCGAGAAGAAGGCGGGAGGAGCGTAAAATGAAACGAAACCGAAACGAAGAGAAAATGCAGAAATACACGAAAGAAAAAAAAGAGGAGGGTGGAAAGTGGCAACAGCAGAAAGCTGATGTGTGTGTGTGTGTGTGTGTATTCGAATTTCGAGGAATGGAGAGAAAATATCAGAAGGGAGAAGAGAGAGGAAAGACGTCGCTCCGGAACAGGTGCCTCTCCCAATGAAGGAAGATTGTGAAGAAGAGAGAGAGAAGAAGCAGGAGAGGCGCCGAGAGAGAGGCGTGGTGAGATGGGAAGAAGACCATCGCGAAGAGCATCATTTTTGTTTGTGTGTGTGTGTGGGGGGGGGGCAAGTGGAGGAGTCGTGGAGGGCAACATGGAGGGAGAAAAGAAACGAAGGGACACGATGACGATGGCACCCACCCAGAGAGGGGAGAGAGGCTGCTGCAGCTGCCACCGCGTATTGCTTTCCTCACCTCCCCCTCACCAAAGTTCCGGGGAAAGGAAAGAAGGAGAGAGAGAGAGAGAGAGCCCCGCCATCCGCCTCCTCCTGAGATTTGGTGAAGACCTTCCTCCTCTTCCTCCCCCCTTCCCACATAGGCAGGCACGCCCGGCGTTGCTGACGTTCTTTCTGCTTCCCTCTCACCCTTCTCACATCGCTTCTAGTTGAGGGGGTGGGCGAGGGGCTTTGTCGATGTGGTTCTTCCTCTTCGCACATGTCCTCCCCTCCCTCTCCTTGCTCTCTCCTACCTACACAAGCATGTGTGGCGCTCTCGGAGGGAAAAAGAGAGAGAGAGAGAGAGAAGTTGCCTACGTCTTCCCAGAAGGGACAGCGATCCACCCAGTCGTCCGAGAAAGACGAGGCGGAGATGCAGCGACAAGGGCAGGGTGAAGGGGGGGAGAGGGGGGGGGACTAGAACGCGAGTCGAAATAAGAACGAACCATAAATAAAAAGAAGCACCGCCATCAACGCCATATCACGACATGAAGAGAAAGAGAAATACGGAGAATTCGAGGATTTCAAAGACGCACACACACACACGTAAGTGTGTGTCTCTTCTCCCCCTCTTTCTCTCCCCTCACTCCCTCTTTCCCAGCGTAAACAGGAGGCGAACGAGTGCGGGGGGGAGGGGGAGGAGGAGGAAAGGGGGAAGTGCCAACGCCGTGTACTCCTTCTTCCAGGTACTACTTTCGCGAACATGGTAGAGGGGGGGGGAGGCGGGGTCATCGTGGTGTTGCTGGTCGCTGTTGTGCGGTATCCTACTGGCTCGATGAAGTTGCCGCCCTCCCCCTCTCTCTCTCTCTCGTTCTCCTTTCTTCTCAAGAGCATATATGTATATATATATACACACATACTAGAGGCACCCGCAGAGCATTAAAAAGGTCGACATCTCCTTGAAAGGCTTTGAGGGCGTCGCTTCACGTCAGGAAAAAAAGGGGGGAAAGAATGGAAAAGGAGGGGGGGGGACACGGCTGTGCATCTCTCCTACCGACACGCCGCTCACCCATGCACGCACACGCACCTCAACCATCCCTACAGATCCACCACGGCAGGTGCCCTCCATCCAATCCCTACACTAGAAAGAACAAAAAAAAAGAGATACGCTACCGTCACACGGCAAGAAGAAAAAGGAGGGGGAAAAGACGCACAGAAGAAGAGCAAAAAGCGCAGAAATGCTCAAGAGAGAGAGCGGAGAGAGAGAGAGAGGGGGAGGGAGGCATAAAAAAAAAGTAGCAAACGGATCATCTGAAATTCTTACGCTTCACTCCTGGTGTTTTTCACTTTCTTCGCTCTCGCTCTCTCGCTCTCTCTCGCTCTGTTTGCGCCGTGTCTGCTTCCTCCACGTCCTCCACGTATTTTTCTACTCGTCTGAACCCTAACCCCCGCGCTCTACACCACAACACACACACACACACACACAAATCTACCCCACAAGCACTCCCCTATTATAGAATATATATATATATATATATATATATATGCGTGTGTGTATGTGTGTATGTGTGTGTGTGTGTAAGTTTTTTTATCGGTTTCTCGTCCTCCTCTCGCTGCAGACATGCACAGACGCACAGCCGGGCATGCATGCTAGCAGAGAGAAACGGGAAAGGAAGGGGAACCGGGGAGGCTGAAGCGGGCCAGCCTCAGTTCTTGGTGGCCAACTGGCGCCACTCCCGCATCTTCTTCACGAGCGCCTGATGCTCTTTGTTCTGAGAGATCTCGGCTGCCCGCGCGTAGATCTCGAGGATGCGATCATCGCCGTTGTACTCGTGTACCTGACGGGACCAGTCCTCCAGTTGCTGCAAGTCACTGCAGTTCTTAATGGCCTCCATCGTGATGGCGCGTGTTGGGTCCACGTCATCCAACAGCTCCGTCACGCACTCCTTCAGATCGCTCTCGTAGCCGCCCTGCTTCGCCTCCGCTGCGTACTCCTTGTTGACGCTGTCCACGACCTCGAGCATCTCCTTCCGCGCCGTCGGGTCATTGGCGGCGACGGTTTGGAAATCATCAAAGTACACAATGTGGTACTTCTCCGGCAGCCACGCCGTCAGCCGAGCCCCAATTTCCGCTCGATCGGCGGGGTGCAGCTCCGTGTTGAGGTTCCACCGCGTCTTCTCTCGCAGCGAGTTCGGCGACCCACCTGGCAAGATATCGAGGCGGTTGTCCTCCGCCAGCTCGTTGGCGCGAATACACTTCACATACTTCATCTCCGCCTGCACGTGTTCCTCGTCGTAAATGCGGGCAATCAGCGCATTTTCGACGCGCTGGGCGTCTGGGCCGGTGCCAGCTTTCTTATCCTTTAGCAGCTGCTGTGCACGGGCGACTGTGTTCGCCTGCTTCTCCAGACGATACTTGATCTCGTTGCCGAATTCCTTGCGATTAAGGTCGCCGTGGAGGCGATCGGCGTCGAAGAGAACGCACTCGTAGCTGGAGGCGAAGTCTATGTGGGGCAGCACCGATTTTGCGAATTCCGTCTCCTCCTCCGTCTTGGCGCGCGTCTTCATCCAGTTGGGCGGCTCACCAGTGAACTTGTAGTTGTGCGTGTCGAGCTCCAACGCGTGGCCGTACCAGCGGTCGTGGTCGTGACGACGCTGCATCGAGAGGGAACAAGACGCCACCATGGAGGCGGCCCCAGAGGCGGCACGGCGTGCAAGCATCGTCTCTCTTCCTTGATCTACAGATATATAGATAGATAGATAGATAGATAAAGCGAGAGAGATTTCGCGATGTTGTCGACGATGTGGTTCTTATCCTTTTGGGGGTTGTTGCATTCAATACGCGTACGATTTATATTTATATAAATATATATAAAGGAAACTCATAAAAGAAGAAGAGTTTGTTGGAGATGCAATCTCTTTCCGCTTTCGAAAGAAAGCAAGGGGGGAGAGAAAGAAGAGGAAGAGGAGAGGGAGAGGGAGAGAGAGGGGTGAGCAGAGAAGGTGAAGAGCCGGTAGGCGAAAATGGAGGAACTCCGCATGAAGAGAGAGAGAGAGAGAGAGAGAGACGGAGGCAGAGAACAAGCACCCGAATGCACGAGAGAGCAGTAGGGATAAGATAAGCAAAGGAGAAGAGCATCGGAAATGAAGGAAGGCAAGCGACCCACGTCAACACACACACACACACACACTGACGAATGCCTCACCCACCCCGTGCCATCCATCCTCACTTTTATCTCCCGAGAAAATGAAGAAAAAGTTGCTTACGTGTACCTGCAGATGCATCGGGGGAGCTTTCTTCTCTCGCAGCCTGTCACTGATTTCTTTTCCTGCCTTCTCCCTCACCGTGCCCTTCTCGAAGGAAATCACAGCAGAGGTGAAGGGGAGATAAAGAGCGAGAGGAAGAGAGAGGAGAAGGCTGGGGTTTTTTCGGGTGTGAGAGCGTGAGGGGGGAGGGGGACGAGGGCTCCTCACCTGTGGGAAGACCACGCGCAAAAGGACGTGGTGAGAAGCGGCGGCAGTCTCGGGTTGGTGTTCAGGTGGAGGGGAGGAGGCGAGTCATCGTAGAAATACAAGGCAAAGGGAGGAAAGGAAGAAGCACGAGGGGGGGAGGAAGAGAGAGAGAGAGAGAGAGAGAGGGAGAGAGGGAGGGGAGGGGGGGAGTTCGGTATCGTCAACGGATACGATCGCCTTCTTCTTCTTAACTGGGAAAACAAAAAACTCACACGCCGGCGGAGTATCCCCAGCACACGCACGCACGCACAGAGAGAGAGAGAGACAGACAGACAGACAAACTAAGCCCGTGCCATACACCGATCCTCCTCCTCTCCCGCCGCTCCCACTCTCTCTCTGAGTGTGTGTGTGTGTGTTTTCACTTTTTCGCCCTCGCCCTCTCCCTCTATGCGCAGTGCGGAGATTCGGTCAGCCCGTTCCTGGGCTAGAGAAGCTCGTATTGCGAAAGAAAATGGGTGCAAGCCCCAATTCATTCAAGTTCGAGAGCGAACACGATCCTTTCATAGTTGAGAATGTGCGACGGTCGAACACGTACACGCACAGAAGAAACATGTCGAAGGTAAGCTCGACCCCTTCTGGAACACGCTGCCTCATGTAGTCGTAGATGGCATCCTTCTGCGGCTGCGTGAGCTGCTTCCGCATCCCGCGACCAAGCTGTGCCATGCCCTGCATAAATCGCTCCTTAGTCAGTGCCTTATCCTTGGAGGTGACACGAAACAGCAAGGGCAGCTGGCTCCGTCCCTGAATCACGATGTTTTGCAGCTGCTCCATTGCATCGATATCCCACCGCAGCGGGTCGGGCCGCCCGTTGGCGATTTGCTGCACCTTCTTCACGAACTCCGGTCCGTTGATGTGTCCACTGCCGGTCTCGTCGAACGACTCGAAGAGGTGGAATAGCTGTCCGTCACTGATTGTGTAGTCGATCGCACGCATGACGGAGCAGAACTCATTGTAGTTCACCACCTCCTTGTTGAATGCCGCTGAGACGAGCTGCGAACGGTGATTTGCGCGTTGCTGTTGCAAGATGCGGGCGCAGACGGTCTGCCGCCAGTCTTCGGCCCAGAGATCCTGCAAGATGTTGTGGAAGTGGCTCAAAAAAGGTGCGTAGCAGATACGCGAATGCTCGTCGACATCGACGAGGTAGCCGCGAAGGAAGTACCACGGCAACTCCAGGTTCAGTACGTTGCGCATAGACTCTACCCACTCGATCATCCACAGCGACCCCTTGTTGGTGCGGTCCAGCTTTGAGAAGTAGGCGAGTAGGCGATGCCGGCGCTGATAAATTCGGTCGCGGAGCTCCCGCAAGATGTCATCCTTTGTGCGACGTCGTTGCAGCATGCGGCTTACAAAGGTGCTCGGGGGAGCAACACCCGTGCCGCCGCCGCTGCCCACCGTCCCCGAAAATGTGTTCGCGAAGGAGGCGATCTTCGCCACGTTCGGCGTTGCCAGGGCGAAGGAGTCGGCGAGGCTGACGACCTGCAATTCCTCGTATTCCTCCTCAAACATCTGGTAGGTGTGGAACGCTGGCTCGGGGTTGTCGCCGATGAAGCTGCAGGTGGCGCCATAGTTCGAGTTGGGCCCATCGTAGTTGCTGGCCGAGAACACCGTGAGCAGTCGGTGTTGGTGATGTTCCTCATACCCGCTCAGGCACTCCTCGTGCGAGCGCACCACCAGCTCCAACTTGTTATTCTCCAGGAACTCCGCCGTCACATCCGCCCCGAACTCCACGCCAGCGCCGCGCTGACTCTCGCGCCAGCCTTGGATGTCCTCCGCCGGGTCCGACCACAGCATGTCCTGAAAAATTTCGTCTTCCTCCGGCTGCGAGTAGTTGGGCATCGGGATCTGTCGAAACCGCTGGATGCGGGAGATGTCGTTGATGCTCACGCCGCGGCGACGGGGCAGCCCGCCGTGGACCACGAAGATCTTCCCGCCAATGATCGTGGCCAGCGGCAGCGCGCAGAAGCAGCGTTGAATGAGACGAAACACGTTTCGGTCGTACTTGGTGCTCACCTCCACATCGAACCCGTATTCGTCGTTCATGTAGTCGCATTCGTGGTTGCCGCGGTTGAGCGTCACGTACTTGGGGCAAGCCAGCATGAGGGCGAAGAGAATCAAAATGATCTCCACCCCGCACGCCCCGCGATCCACGAAGTCGCCGTTGAAGACGTAGTAGTTGCTCTCGCTCGGCAGGCCACTCTCGTTCAGAATGTGCAGCAGATCCGCGATCTGCCCATGCAAGTCACCGACGACCACCACCTTGCAACCTTGTATCACTCGCCCATTACTGATGCGTGCCCCAACGGTCGGCGACACGCGCACGACGTTGGGCATCGTATTGAGATGGTTCATGGCATCTGTGAAGACGCGCCACGCCGCCGGATAGGGCAGCAACACGTGGTTCTTGATGTCATTCATCATGCGCACAACATGGTCCAAGGTGATAGGGATACTGCTGTTCACCGGGAAGTAGTGCGACGACGTGGCCGGGGCCACCACCGGAGCCTGAATGACGGACCGTGACCGCTTCGGGGCCATAACATGCTGCTCGTTCAGTTTATCATGCGCCTTGAAGATGGCAAACCCCTCCTTCTTGAGGTCCATCTCCTTGTACACACTGCGAAAAATGACCTCCTCGATCATTCCTTTGCACTTGATCCAGCGCCACAGCAGCTGCATGTGGGCCACCCCGTAGTTCCGCAGCGCCGCCGCGTCTTGCTCCTTCCCAGGAGGAAGGAAGCGGCGCCGCAGCGCGGCGTTCGCGAAGGGACCGTTGACAAGCGTCACCTTCGACAGAATTGTCTTGGGGCACCATTTATGAATCCGGGTGATGCACAACTCCCCGCACTGCGGGCACGGCTTCGGCTGGCAGCTCTCCCGGTGCGCCTGCATATCAATGGCCAAGATCTCGACGCCACACTTGGGGCAGATCGCCTTCTGCTGCTTCCCACACTCCTCCAGATGTTTCTGTAGATCCCCTTGCCGTATGATGCGACGACACCACGAGTTCCAGCACGTCACCTCCCGCTCATCACACATCACGGTGTGAGCGTTGTACTCCTTCTCCGGTATTTTGTGGTGACAGAAGTGGCAGGTGGGCCAGCGGTATTGATCTGCGGGACTGCCGAAGCCGCCCGGCCGACCACCACCACCAGCAGCAGCAGAGGGTTCACCCTTCGCTCCGATCATCTTTGCAAGCGAGCCGGCGCTGCCGGGACTACGAGCGGTCGGTTTGTCCTTGTCAGCCAGGTGACGGCCACTCTTCCGGGTGGGCGCCGTCGTCTCCGACGCCACGCTCTCCTTGGAAGAATCGCACCCCATCTTTTGTGTTTGTCTTTCCCTTCTCGCTCTTTTCCCTTAACGAACTATGGGGAGACGAAGTTGAACAAATATATATGCGTGTGTGAGTAAGTTTGTGTGTTGTGTGTTGTGCGTGTGTGTGAGGGAGGGAGGGAGGGAGAGAAAGCGCCCGTGTCGGGCTTGGCTTTGTAGCTACAGAATCCTCTGAAAGACGGTGCTACACCACTTGTTCCACCTTGTTTTTCTTGTGCGATAGCTTATGCTTTCTCGTTCTTCTCTCCGCTGTTCTTCTCTATGGAGACAGAATAGATGGGGGGAGGGAGAGGGAAGAGGTGTTCGGTATCGTCTCTGTGCTTTCGCTCTCCTTCTCCGGCCCCTCTTCGTTCTACACGAGGGGAGGAAAGGTAAGGAGGGAGGAGGGGGAGAAGAAGGAGAGAGAGTAGGGGTAGGTGTGCATATATATATATATATGAAGATGCTTCTTTCCAGGGACGTTTGTGGGGATGTTGGGGGAGAGATCTTCGGGGGTCTTGAGTTGGTGCCTCTTGACATCTTTTCAGTTTCTTTATTTTTCTTTTGGCTGCGTATAGGTGCGGATGTGTACCTCTGTCGTGGTGGTGGTGCGTCGTCTCTCTCCCTTTCACAAGGAAGCGAGCAAGGCAGCTGCCATTCGGGACAGGGAAAAGGGGGGGGAGGGGGACAGGAAGACAGCATCACCACTATTACCACCGCCACGACATCCGCTGAGGAGGAGGTGGTAAAAGGCCCCGGTCGACGTTGACGATATAAAATAGGCAAGAAGAAATGCACGTATCACCCACGTTCCTTCTTTTCTGCCGCCTTCCTCCTCCACCTCCGCAGCTCACCCCTCCCTCTCCCTCCCTCCCTACATCCTCCTCCTCTGTAACCACCACAGCCCAGAAGAGAACAAAAAAGAATTCTTGAAAAACACAAATAGGCCCCTTCTTTCCCCACCCCCTCCCTCCGTCTCTCGCCCTTTTCTCGGTTCCTAAACCCACCCACCCCCGAGAAAGCCGACGGGGGGGGGGGGGGAGGGAACTGGCAAGGACGGACAGGGAGAGGAAGTGCAGCGGTGCGCACACGGCTACAATAGAAACACGTTGTTCAGAAGAGAGAGGGAGAGAGAGAGAGAGAGAGAGAACGCACAATGAAACGATGTTGCTTTCCTTTAAAATACGCATGGTTGTTGTCGTCGTCGTTTGTTCCTCTCTTCCTACCCCTCCCTACCCCGCTGCTTGTTACTGTTACGACCGTTAAAACGGAGGAGGAAAAGGAGTAGAGAAGGAAAGCTGAGGGAAAGGCGGGGGGAGAGGAGAGTCGCAGGCTGGTTTAGCTGAGGAAGAGAGAAAGAAAGGAGAGGTGCAGAGGAAGGAAGGGGGGACGACTTCCCACCCACCCACCCTCCCTCCGCACCTCTCCTTTCTCTCTCACTTCTCCCGAACCCTGCTGCATCTTTTCTTTCTTTCCCATAAAGATCGTGCTCCCTCCAGCACACACACATGAAAGGAAGTGATGGACGTAGTTGAGGAGTCACACACACACACACACACACCGTCTGAAAGGATTTATAAAGAAGAGACAATAAAAAAAGGGGAGAGAGAATGTGAATAGAGAACCTTCCACATCCATCCATCCATCACAGCAGCAGCGAGCAGCAGCAGCAGCATGCGCCGTTTCACGGCCCCACTTCGCTGCGTTGGTGCTCAACATCCGCCCACCCACTCGGCCTCCTCCTCCCCACCCCCTCTCGCCTTTCTTCGGTAAACGACCATCCTCTGTTTCTCTCTTCTTCTTCCGCATTCCCTTCGGATGTCTGCTGCTCACGGCGACAGGCCATCATGCGCCAACTCACGCGTGTGCACGTGCCACAAAAGCTCTCCCTCTCTCGATCTCTCTCTCTTGATGTGTGAAAGGAGGAGGGGAAGAGGGGAGGGGGGAGAGGCAAACATAACGGGCAGAGAGAGAAGCAAGGGGAAACATGAAAGCTAGTCCACAAGAAGCTTCACACGACGCTCCGTGCGGCCGGCGCGGCCGCCCTCGCCCGTCTGCGTCCCGCCGTGGGAGGTTGATGACGACAGGGAGGCCCCGGCAGCGTTGCTGCTACTGCCACCCGCAGCCGTCGGTGCAGTACGAAAACCAAAGCCGTGGCGCAGGCCGCTACCCCCTCCTCCCGTCGCCGCCCCACCGCCAGGCGGAGAACGAGACGGGGAATGAAACGACACGGACTCACTCAGCGAGGAGGTGGTGACAACGGGAGAGCGACTTCGTATCACCGCCCGGTGCCCGACGTCGTTGGTGACTACGCTCGTTTGGCTGCTTCCTGCCAAGGCGCTACCGAGCGGCCTCGCTTCACGGTTGTAGGAATGCACAGGAGACGTTTCTTCGTCATGGCCGCCACTGCCACTGCCGCGAGCGTGCGGTCCACTTGACTCTGTGTGCTTCACGAGGATACTTGGCCCAAGGTTGCCCATCAGCGGTGCGGAGAAGGGGCTGCCTCTTCCGGAGAGCGACGTCGCGGCAGATCGCATGCGCATCGCCGACATGCCACCCGCACCGCTACCCGCGGGCACCGTTGCCGATATCGTGCTAGAAGGGAGGGGGTGGGTCGGAAACATATCAGATGAGTGGTGGTGACCACCGGCGGCAGTGAGGAAAGCACCTCCCGCGTGACGCGCGCCGCCAGCATAACCCCCACCGACGCCTGAGGCACCATGTTCGCGGTGCCGGCTAGCCACGTCGGCGCCCGTCGCGTGGTCGTCAGCATGGATGCTTTGGTGTGGCAGAGCAGACCAGTGTTCTGTCTCGGCGCGCACACGAGCCAGCAAGGCTTGCCGAGTTCGGTTGCCCAGCCCAAATGGATCCACGTCGTCGTCGTCGTCATCGTCACCGTCATTCTTCTTCTCTTCCTCGGAGTCGCTTTCATCGCCAGAGCGGTGCCAACCGTCCCCGCCGCCACCGCTCACAAGAGGAGGACCCACGTGTGTCAGTTCCGAGGACCTCTTGGCCCCACCACCGCGTGGCGCACCCGCGTCGCTATCGAGCAGGAACTTTACTTTTTTGGTGGAGGCCGCAGCCGCAGCATTGGCGGTCGTCGTCGTCGTCGTCGCTGTGGAGGTGGTAGGGGGTTGCCAGTGGGTACCGGCTGCCGGGGTAGAAGATAGTCCGCCACCACCACCGTCATCGTCTCTGTCTATCCTCGCATGCTTGCCGCTTTTGCGCTTGTTCTTCTTCTTTTTCGCATGCTCCTCCTTACGCCGCTGGTACTGCTCCTCCGCGGCCAGCAGCTCTTCGAATTCCCGCTGTTGGAACTCGCGCTGCGCCTTCTCCGCCAGATGTGCGTCGGCGGCGGCGTGCAGTGCTCGAAGCTCGACATCGCTGGGATCTTCCTCCTCTTCTCCCTCGTCTGTACTCGGGCGCTGTTCATCCTCCAGCAGCGGTATGGTGGGGTGGGTCGACCGGCGCTTCGTCAAACGGTACGAGCACAGCTCTTCCATAAAGGTAGGTGCCTGCAGCTTGCCACCCCCCGCTCCGGCAGAAGAAGAAGACACGGAGGACACCGTCACGGGCGTCGGCTTCAGACGAGACGGGCGTCCATCAACCGGGATGCGCAGTAGTTGTCGCATGAGGGCACGGGAAGAAATGGTGCGTTCATCACGTGGATTTTCTGCGTCGAACGCGCGCAGCGTCTCTCGCAGGCCACGACGGTGCATGTACTCTCGCAGGAGTGCCTGCGCAAGGAGTTGCACTTGATCATGTCGAGAGAGCGACGCTATAAGTTGGGCGGTCTTTTCTTTTTCGGGTGCACTTGATGGAGGAGGCATAGCAAAGTAACTGTGCCCTTCGCCCCTGCCAAAGATCAATATATATATATGTGTGTGGAGAGATTCTTTTATCGACGTCAACCCTTTCCTTTTGTATGTTTCGGTGAGGAGAAGGGCGCAAACACGTGCAACGCACGTGTGAGGAAGGGGGAGAGGGATGGGGAGGGGGACGGGAGAGTAAGAGAGAGAAGGAAGAGGAAATGCAACACGAGGAAGGAGAGTAGGCGGGAGGAGAAATGCTGCACCATTCTGCATTCTCTTTTTCTTTCGCTTTTCGTTTTCTCGTTGTTGCGTTGGAGCAAACGCCGGAGACACAGTGAGAGTGGGAGGAAGGGGGGGGAGGGCGTATGCATCCCCGTCACATCCTCACTGCCCCTTCCCAAATTGTACAGAGGGTTAGAAGATAATGCTCACCGAGGTCAGGCAACCGTGCGCAGAGAGGGGAGGAGGAGGGGAGGGGAAAGGGAAGGAAAAGAACCTTTTTGCCTTGTGGAGTCCCTCCCCCTGCCCCGTATGCTTTCACTACTTCCGAACCAAACACACACGCACACACACACATACAAGAACACGTACGCCCTCCCCCATCACCACCAAAAAAAAAAAAGAGCCGCACAACGGCAGAGGAGGAGGAGGAGGAGGAGCGCACAGAAGCCCATTCAGGAAAAGAGCGGGAGAACAACGAGAGTGAAGCATAAAAAGATGGAGGAAAAAGAGAGTAATGGGTTTCTATGAGTTTTTTGGGGAGATCTGCACCATCCCCCCCCCCCAAAAGGGGAGGGGGGCAAACCGAAGTTGACGTCGGCACGTGTGTGGTACGAGGAGGGCGGGGGGGGGGATGGTGCGTATGTGTAGGCGTGTGTGGGGGAGGGGGGAGGGGGGAAGTCCAGCGATTTCTCCATTTCACGAAGCAAAAAAAAAAAGGGAGGGAGGATAATGATTCGGGCGCGCTGCACAACACATCGCCGTCGTCGCCTCTCCTTCGATCCCACCCACCCCAAAAAATACCCCACGTGACCACCACCACCATAGAGGGAGGGACACGAGAGCGGTGGAGCACGTCGCCACCACCTCAGTGTCAAAAAGACTAAAGAAAGAGAGGGGAGAGAGAGAGAGACAGCGACCACATGTATGGGTGTGTATGGGGGAGGGGGGAGGGGAGGGCAGCACCGCATTTTACTTCACCACCACCACCGCTTCACGGCACCTGACGCCACACCGTGGAGTTCAGGTAGTTGTACCCTCGCCGCCAGTTCAACGCGTCTGGGTTTCGCTCAAACTGCAGCCACTTGCGTCGGCACACCTCCCGCGAATACTTCAAGGGTGACTTCAGAGAGAAGAGCACCCACTCTTCGAAGACGTGGTCTTCGTTGCTAAAGTTGTGTAGCGCCAGACCCACACGCACCCACACGTCATAGCTCTCCGCGGCTCGGGGGTGTAGCGTGCGCAGCTTCGCTGTCACCGCCCGGTACCGCCGCCACTTGGCCCCTTCGGAGAGGAATGGAGAAACGGCGTTGCCGTAGGCGTCGTACTCCACCGCCTGCGTCGCCTGCGGACCGAGAATATTTTTGTTGCGGATGAGCTTAAAGCGGTGCTTCGATGTGGCCGACAGCGCGGCGGTGGCGGCGGCGGCGGGGAAGAGGGGAGGTTCCTCCGCGGCAAGATCCTTTGCATGTTGGTGCGTCGCCCTTATCACTTTCGCGTCCGTATCGAGGTGTCGCGTGCAGAAGGACAGCTCCATAATCTCCGGATCTGTCATGGTGCGCAGCACCGCCTCCATGGCGGACAAACGCTGCTGAAGGGCTGGATCCGCGGCCGTGATCAGTGGCACCAGACGCTTCCGCGCCATGGTCGAACTGCTCTCCATCTGCTGCACCGCAAAGTTGTGGTCCTGGGCGGAGGGCAGCTTCCCACTGAAGGCGCAACGGAGCATCCCACTCGGACGATAGCAGGTGCAGTCGACAAGGTCGCGGCCGAGGTTTTGATTCACCTCATCGGCAATAAGCTTCACGGTGCGGTAATCCTGAAAAGCGATGACTTTGGTCACCCCGGCGGCGGACGACGACTTCTTGCCGTCCACCACGTCTACCATGTCACTGAGATCATCGTACAAATCCTCCTCCTCCTGTTCCTCCTCGGCAGCTGCCGCAGTGGCTTCTCCCTCGGCATCATCCGCGCTGTTCAGCCTCTTCGATCGTGCGTTTGCTTTCTTTCGCTTAGCGAGTGCGGTCTTCGTCTTCTTCGATGGTTTTGCCGGCTTTCGTTGCGCCGCCGCCGCGGTAGTGGTGGTGGTGGCGCTGGAGTTGAGCAGCTGTTGGCCGTGGAGGTGGGTAAAGCTCCGAGCGTGAATGTGGTATGACATCTTGTCTTTGTGCGGCACTGCATTTGTCAAAACCAAGAAAAAGGGATCGGTGAAGCCCACGCCGGGCAGCCGCACCTCGAGGTAGTTCAGCACCTCCAGTAGCGCCTTCTCTGCCTCGGCCGGCGTTGCCTCGGGGAGGTCGATGTCCGCGAAGAAGTCGCAGGGCACCTCCTCCCGACCACAGATGGCGTGGAAGTGACGGAGGTGGTCCGGGAAGAGCAGCAAGCGCTGCGCCACAATCAGCGGATAGCTGCACTGTACGAGTGGACTGTGCAGACCGATATCGTTATTGAACAACGTGACGCCAGGAATCGGAGTGCCCTTCCCATAAGACATCGGCAACGTGAGCGAGCCCGACCGACGCGTCAGAACCGCAGCAGCAGCCTCGCCCACCAACGTGTTGAGCTGTTGCTGCATCTCCAGCTCGCTGCCCCAGTGCCCCTTGTAGAACCGCTCGCCGGCACGGAAGTGGAGGAAAGAGAAGACAGCCGATTTCTTTTCCTGCCGTGCGATCATCAGATCACATGGAGTGGCCTCTTGAAGGAGTGGGTCGATGCGGAAGCTGCGGGACACCTCCGTGTGTAGTCCACGGAACGGGTTCGTGAGTAGTGGCTGCTGCTGCAGCAGCTGCTGCGGCTGCGGTGGTGGCGGTGTCTGCGCATTCAATAAGGGAGAAGAAGAAACAGGAGGCAGATCCACAGCATCATCCTCACCACCACCACCACCGCTGCCACCCGACGATGAAGGTCGGAGACGTGTGGCAGACCGTGTGGGGGGCGTCAAGAGAACGTTGTCTCTCCCTTTCGTGCGACTCTTGGCAGGGATGGGCATTGCGTGGTGGAGGTGCGCGGTAGCAGCCGAGGAAACCTCCGCTGTCGGGGCGGAGCCCTTCGCCGACGCGGAGCGGCCGCTGCCCAAGTCAGCCAATAGCTGCGCAGGGGTGCGTCGCCGACCTGGAGGGCTACCACCCTTGCTGCCGCCATGACTCCCGTTCGCGTCGTAGGCCTGCCCCTCTGGTGGCGAGCGCGCGTCGCCATCCCCCTTGGCAGTGCCCGAGGCAGAGGAGCTAGCATCTGCCCGGCGCCGGTGAGCACTGGGGGAGGCGAGGAGGGCGGCAGAGCCGCGAAGCGCCCCTCCCAGGCAACGCTGAAGAAGGCGTCGATACTGGCGCATGTTGAACGGCGCGCTATTTTTTAAAAAAATTCCTTGAAACACGGCTGAACGAGGAAATGGGGAGGGCGCCTCTCTCTCCCTCTCTCTATATATATGTATTTGTATGGGTGTATGAGTATCTATGTTTGCGTCTCTCTCTCTGTGTATGTGTGCGTGCGTATGAGATGCAGGAAGGTGGAGGAGGAGAAACAAATACAAGGGCGAGGAAGAGAAAGCGGGGAGTCGTTGTGGCAAATCTCTTTCTCTCTCTGTCACACACACACACACACACGCACGCAGGGAAAGGGCAAAGAAAAAAGGGAGAGGGAACACGTGAAGAAGGTGCGACACACTTCTCACACAAAAAGAAGAAGAGGGATGACTGAGGAGAGCTGCGAATGGAATATGATGAAAGAGAGCGTCGAGAGAAACGGTAAGCTTCTTTTGGTGGCCTTACACGTGTGGGGGGGGGGAGGAGAAGGGGAGGAGAGGGTACACGGGTGTGCGTGCGAAGTCCCAAATTCGTTATATGGAGGGGGTCTCTGCCAGCGAACCCAAAAGCGGGAGTTGAAGAAGGAGGGAAGGGTGAAGAGGTGCCGGGATAGTCGCGAAAAAGAAAAAAGAAGAAGAGGGTAGATATATCTATGTTGCTTCAACTTCTTTCTCGTTCTCTCTCTCTCTGTATAGATAGATATTGATAGATAGGCGTGTATGTGTGGGGGAAAGGGGGTTTTAGAGCGGGTCAGAGAGAGAGTGAGAGAGACACGCAACAGCAGGCGCGCATGGGACTTTTTTTTGCTTTTGTGTTCATGCATCAAGAAGGGGAACGACGCGATAGAGGTGGTGCTTGCGTTTGGGGAGGAGGGTTTCCTTCCTTATTCACCACAGTACGCCGCTACGTCCGCCCCTCCTTCGTTACCGCCCTTACATACCCAGAAGGGCACTCGGTACCCCCGAAAACAAAGCCACACCAATCAGAGAGAGAGAGAGAGAGAAAGATCGAACTCGACGCTTCCAACATGAATTCAAAGAAAATAAAGTGAGGGCTGTGAAAAAAAAAAAGAATGGGAGGGAGGCAGCCCGGCAGGCTGAAGAGAGGAAGGCTGTCCCGTATCGTGCACACCGATCTGGAAATATATATATATATATATATGCATAAGCCCCTGCGCCCGGATACCCTCGATAAGATACACGGACAGTCTCGACGAGTCGACATACTCGGTGGACCTACCACACGAACAAAAAAAAAATAGAGACGGGAAAGAGAATGAGAAGTAGGAACGAGAGTGACGTCCCCCTTCCTCTTCTCTCCTTCTTCATGGCATTTTTTTTCTCAGCACCCCAAAGGGGCGGCGCCTTCGCACGCTCCCGAGCACCGGCCGCGAGGTCTCCACATCGCAAGCCGCCGTCACTCCAGTCTCTGTAGCCACCGTCGGGGGGCGCTTAGCAAAGAGAGAGAGAGCCGCCACGGTGGCTCACTGGTCGGCTGGCGACTCACGCGTACTGTGCGTACACGCCGTCCTGGAACTCCCGAATCCCCTTCACCATCCGCTCCATCTGCGCCATCGGCGGCAGGATCGTCGTGCGGAAGTGCAGCGTCCCCGGCTCCTGCCCGAACCCGGACCCCGGCACCACAACGATACCCGTCGCCTCCAGCAGCTCCAGCGCCCACCGCGCGTCCAGCGCAAGCCGCCGGCCCTCCTTCGCGTTCAGCTCGTCGTTCCGCTCCGCGTACCGCGCAGGCAGCGTCACCCGCGGGAACGCATACATCGCACCCTCCACAGGCTGGCACGAGAACCCGCGCACCTTCGCAAGCTCACGCGCGAGCAGCGCAGCGCGCTCCTTCAGGCTCGCGAAGATACCGTCATACTCGCGACGATGTGACGCGTAGCTCGCGTCGCCCTCACGCGGCGGCGTGCACATCAGCGCAGCCATCACCTGCCCGTTCACGTTCGAGCACAGGTTGATCGAGCACAGCTTCACCACCTGCTCCCGCATCGCGCTCGGCAGGTTCGTCATGCAGAAGTACCCGCCGCGCCGCCCGCACTCACCGATCACGCCTTTTGACGTCGAGTGCAGCGACACCAGCATCGTCGAGTCGCTGTACGGCGCAGGCATCCCAAGCACAACCTCCCGGAAGCTCACGAACTCGCGCTGCGCGTCGTACACGTTCTCCTGGTACACCTCGTCCGCCAGCAGCAGCATCCCGTGGTCGTGGCAGAAGCGCACCGCATCCTCCATCACGGCGCGCCCAAGCACGTTGCCCGTCGGGTTCCCGGGGTTGATGCACACCAGCACACGCGGCGTCGCGCCGCTCTCCGACACGCACCGCTCGTACGCGGCAGCAAGGTCGCTCGCCTGCATCGCCCACCCGTCCGCCTCGCGCAGATAGTACGGTGCCGGCGTTCCCCCAAGCAGGGCGATCTGGGCCGTGTACAGCGGGTACTGCGGGATGGGGATCATCACGCCGTCGCCAGCACCGCCCACAAGCAGCTGCAGGAAGAGCTTCACGCCGCTGCTCGCGCCGTCCGTCATGCAGATGTCCTCCACCTTCGCCGCCGGTGTCGCGCCGTGGTCGCGCTCGTTGATGTGCGACGCCACAGCAGCGCGCACGAAGCGGTACCCGAACGACTCCGTGTACGCGCCCGTCCCGGTACCGATCTCCGCCAGGTACGCGCGCGCGCGCGCCACAGCGTCCGCAGGCAGCCGCTCCACGATCGCCGCGTCCTCCAGCAGGAACGGCGCGTCCACGAGCGCCATCACGTGCCGGTTGAACGTCAACGGCAGCTGCCCCAGCGACTGCGGATTGCCAATGTTACAGTACACAAGGCTCTGGAACGGGTACGCGCCGCGGCCAGCAGCCAGGTCGGCCTTGATCGCATCCGCACGGGCAGGGATGAGGCCGCGCACCGCGTACTCCGCCTCCAGGACGCGGGGGTTGAGGTAGAGAACTTTGTTGTCGAAGGACATGGTTCAGGGAGTAGTGGAGAAGGGAGAGAGAGGCGATGGAGGAGGGGAGGAGAGAGGAAGAGGGGGGGAGAAGGGGAAGGGGTTCTCCGCACTATATATATATATATTCAGAAAGCGGTTTGGTGTGAGAGAGAGGGGGGGAGAGGGGGGGAGAGGGGGGGGGAGGGGAGGACCGGGGGATCCACAAAAGGAGAGAAATGACGTTTTTTCTTCAAAAATATAAAAAAAGGGCCGAAGGAGGCGAGTGTTTGCTGACGGTGGTGGTAGTGAAAAAGGGGGGGGAAGGAAAGGGGGGGGAAGGGTTCGTTTGTGATGAGGTCCTTCTTTGTTCTTCAACGAATGATCTTCCGTGGCGTTGTGACCTTGACTGGACCGAACGATAGAGACAGTTGAAGAGAGGGAAAAGGGGGGGCTTTGTGTGTGTGTAAAGATAGCGTAACGAAGCGATCGCCAGATAATCGGCAACGGGACGACGAAAAAGTGCAGGTCAACAGGAGAAATGGAAAAAAAAAGCAGAGCTGCAGAAGCACCCGCCCATAACATGAAACAAGAAGAGGAACCGCGCGTCGGCGGTGTTACGAAGAAAGGGTCAGACGAAGACAGATAGGTAGAGAGAGAGAGAGAAAGAGGGGGAAAGGATAGCATACCGTCCTCCTCCGGCTCCTCGTCGAGGCCACCATCATTTTTGCGTCTTCTCTTCCTTCGTTGTGAGGGCCACAAGACGAGGAAAGAGGGGAAAGGGGGGGAGAGGGAGAAAACAGCAGCAGAGGGTGCGGGGAGCCGAAGCCAACCCGAATCGAATGAGATTCCCCTTCTCCCTTCCCGATTTTTTTTTAAAGGCCCACAACACAACATGGCGTCTTCTTCACCGAAGCAAACACAAAGGAGGGAGAGGGTGCCTCGAGGATCCCGAACTATTAGAGAGATTCGCAGAGCACCACATGGCGGCCTTTTGCAGTGGGGAAAGGAGGGAGGGGGGCGCACAAGACAGAGAATCCTAAGAAAGACACCATCAATTCCTTTGACTAGTGTGCATCGCTCTTGCCTCTTCTGTTGTTTCATCAATCCCAGCGTTGACACGACAGAAAACAAATCCCAAAAAGCACACCAGAAAAGAAAAGAGAGAGAAGTCGCGGCAGACGAGACGCCACTAGCTCCTCCCTCCCTCCCCCCCCCCTTCCATCCCGCTCTCTCTCCTCCATTATTTAAATGTCTCCTTTGGGGGAACTTCGGTGATCCACTCCCCGATGACAGTGAAACAGAAAAGAAGAGCGAAGGGGGATGAAGGGAAGAGAGAAAGGGGGTCCCTGTCCTTTCCCTCATCCGTACCAAACCAAAAAGGAACGAACAAAAGGCGGCGGTATACGCCGTGCCGTAGTTCTGGTCGACCCCGTCTTCTCCCCTCCTCCCTCCCAGACGGATCGGAGAAACCGACGCGTGCAGGAAGGAAAAGAAGAAGAGAGAGAGGCGAAAATCGGGCGGGAGGGGGGGGGGGTACGGGCGATCCATCCAGCCCACGCAGGATCCTACCTGCTCGTCCCGTGCAAGAGGAGGAGGAAGGGGGGGGGGGGGGCGATGGCGACCGCAGTGATACACCAGGGCGGGGAAGGGGAGGGGGGGGAGATGGAGGCGTGAAAGCTGCGCTGCGCAGGGCAAAACGAAAAAAGCGCACGAATTTCAGGCGCGACTCCAACACAAAAAGAAGGGGCAAGAGCACCGTTCAGCAGCCGGATGCATTCTAAGGGGAGAACTCAGAAAGAGAGCAGCAGCAGCAGCAGCAGCAGTTTGCAAAACAGGCCCATGCGTACCTGCACGGAACACCCACGAGCACCCACACATCCCCATGTGTCGCGGACAGAGAGAGACAGAGAGAAAGTGAGGGGAAGAGCTGCACTCGACAAGCAGTTCCTCATCGCAACAAGAAAGACCGAAGAAATGGAAAAGAGAGAAACGCTATCAACTATTCCTCTTCTCCCCCTCCCCTAAAAAAAAAAAATTTTTAAGGGGAAAGGGAGGGGGCACCGCCCACTACAGACGCTCGACACACAAGGAGGAAGAAAGAAAGGAGGAAGATCGGAGCAAGAGGGGAGAGGGAGGCGATACAGGAGATAATGTGAAGAGAAGAGAAGAAAGAAGGAAGGGGGAGAGGGAGGGCGGCGCCTTCGCACGCTCCCGAGCACCGGCCGCGAGGTCTCCACATCGCAAGCCGCCGTCACTCCAGTCTCTGTAGCCACCGTCGGGGGGCGCTTAGCAAAGAGAGAGAGAGCCGCCACGGTGGCTCACTGGTCGGCTGGCGACTCACGCGTACTGTGCGTACACGCCGTCCTGGAACTCCCGAATCCCCTTCACCATCCGCTCCATCTGCGCCATCGGCGGCAGGATCGTCGTGCGGAAGTGCAGCGTCCCCGGCTCCTGCCCGAACCCGGACCCCGGCACCACAACGATACCCGTCGCCTCCAGCAGCTCCAGCGCCCACCGCGCGTCCAGCGCAAGCCGCCGGCCCTCCTTCGCGTTCAGCTCGTCGTTCCGCTCCGCGTACCGCGCAGGCAGCGTCACCCGCGGGAACGCATACATCGCACCCTCCACAGGCTGGCACGAGAACCCGCGCACCTTCGCAAGCTCACGCGCGAGCAGCGCAGCGCGCTCCTTCAGGCTCGCGAAGATACCGTCATACTCGCGACGATGTGACGCGTAGCTCGCGTCGCCCTCACGCGGCGGCGTGCACATCAGCGCAGCCATCACCTGCCCGTTCACGTTCGAGCACAGGTTGATCGAGCACAGCTTCACCACCTGCTCCCGCATCGCGCTCGGCAGGTTCGTCATGCAGAAGTACCCGCCGCGCCGCCCGCACTCACCGATCACGCCTTTTGACGTCGAGTGCAGCGACACCAGCATCGTCGAGTCGCTGTACGGCGCAGGCATCCCAAGCACAACCTCCCGGAAGCTCACGAACTCGCGCTGCGCGTCGTACACGTTCTCCTGGTACACCTCGTCCGCCAGCAGCAGCATCCCGTGGTCGTGGCAGAAGCGCACCGCATCCTCCATCACGGCGCGCCCAAGCACGTTGCCCGTCGGGTTCCCGGGGTTGATGCACACCAGCACACGCGGCGTCGCGCCGCTCTCCGACACGCACCGCTCGTACGCGGCAGCAAGGTCGCTCGCCTGCATCGCCCACCCGTCCGCCTCGCGCAGATAGTACGGTGCCGGCGTTCCCCCAAGCAGGGCGATCTGGGCCGTGTACAGCGGGTACTGCGGGATGGGGATCATCACGCCGTCGCCAGCACCGCCCACAAGCAGCTGCAGGAAGAGCTTCACGCCGCTGCTCGCGCCGTCCGTCATGCAGATGTCCTCCACCTTCGCCGCCGGTGTCGCGCCGTGGTCGCGCTCGTTGATGTGCGACGCCACAGCAGCGCGCACGAAGCGGTACCCGAACGACTCCGTGTACGCGCCCGTCCCGGTACCGATCTCCGCCAGGTACGCGCGCGCGCGCGCCACAGCGTCCGCAGGCAGCCGCTCCACGATCGCCGCGTCCTCCAGCAGGAACGGCGCGTCCACGAGCGCCATCACGTGCCGGTTGAACGTCAACGGCAGCTGCCCCAGCGACTGCGGATTGCCAATGTTACAGTACACAAGGCTCTGGAACGGGTACGCGCCGCGGCCAGCAGCCAGGTCGGCCTTGATCGCATCCGCACGGGCAGGGATGAGGCCGCGCACCGCGTACTCCGCCTCCAGGACGCGGGGGTTGAGGTAGGTGGACGCGGGCGCCAATCGACGGGATACGTAGCGCAACATGGTAATGAAGGGAGGCGGGGGAACGATACTCGAAGCCAGCGAAATAAAGAAGGGAGGAGGGGAGGAGAGAGAGAGAGGCGATGGCGGTAGGGGAGAGGGGGAGAGGTGGAGGAGGAGGAGAGAGAGAAGAGAGAGCAGAACGGCGGGTTGGGGGGGAAGGAGGGAAGGAGGGAAGGCGGCGGTGGGATGGGATATCGAAAGAAACAGCGGGGATGATGAAGCTGTTCGAGTACAAACGTGCAGCGTGTCCACACGCAGAGAGAAGGAAAAAGTGAAGGAAGGAAAGGGAAGGGTGAGATAGAGGCCGAGCTGTGGGCGGTGGAGGAAGAGGAGGGAGAGAGAGGGGGGGAGGCGGTGAGGTCTGCTCGTATTGGGCGGTGACACTGCAGAGGAATCGAAATGGTGGCAGTTATGGTTCTACACTCTTTTGTGTGTTCGGGGGAGGGGGGAGGGCAGTGAGCGAAGTACGCGGCATCGCCCCATGGGCCTGGGTCTCGAGACGTGGAGGGCAGAGGGGGAGGGAAGGAGAAGAGGCGAGAAGGCGGCTGTCGGCACTGGACAGCTCTCACGAGCGATGAGGGAGGCGAGTTATGGAGCCGACAGCAACGGGAAGAGGAAGACAAGGGGGAGGGTGACGTAATAGGGAGGAGAGGACCGCTCACGCTCCGGCAGCCCGGCTCTCCTGATTTCCCTTCCGTCCCCGTCTGTCTCGCACCCCTCACTACCACCACCACGTCCACCGTACGGCTCAAGACACAAGCCCGCATCACCTCGGGCTCCATCCTCCACGGATCTGTTTATCCTTTCGTTGAGGACAAGGTTTGCTTGCTGATGTTGTCCGTCACACACACACACACCCCTCAGGTTTTGTTTTGCGAGGGGAGAAGAAGGCTAGTATGAAGAGGCAAAGCACCGCTCCAGCTGCGTCAGGGACGAGACATCGGACATGGTCGCCAGCACCGACGGAGCGTTTCCCGTTTGGCCGTTGTGGAGAGCAGAAGGCGGAGGCGGCTCTGCGGCTGCCGTCGAGCGCGGCGCTGGCGTGATTCTTTTTTCACGCCCCGTGCGGTGAGCTGGCGCTGAGCGACTCCCTCCGCCAGTGACGGGCAGGGCGGCGTGGCTGCCGTCGCTGCTGCGGTCCAGCACGGACACTCCCAGCGCACGCTTCGATGCGGAGTAGCGAAAGAGTGTGCTGGCTTCCGTCGTCGTGTAGGATCGTTGCCGAGGATCCACCACGGAGTCTGCACCGCTGTCTTCCCCAACGCGCATCACCGTTCTCTCGACCGCCGCACCTTTCACGGTCATGGGGAGCTCTTCGGGTGCTCCACTGTCGGTGGGGTCGCCTCCGCCGGAAGGAGTGTTCTCCTCATGGCGGGTAGAGTTAGCAGCCGCAAGAGGAGCACAGCCACCGCCGTGGGATTCCTGTCGCTCCACCGACGGGCCAGACCGCAGCAACGGCGCCAGAGAAGCTAGAGGAGTCGTCGTCGCAGTGAAGCCACCTATGCTGCCCCGCATTGCCGCGCTGAGGTAGGGATCGGTGGTGCTGTTGGCGAGGTCTAGCGCGTGCGCCGGCCTCGGAAGAGGAGCGGAAGTGCCTTGAGGGTTGTCAAGAAGGAACGAGTTCGACGGCGGCGGCGTCTGAGCCAACGAGAGAAGTAGCTGTTGTTGGCGACGGGCGAGCTGCTCCAGCGTATGCGTGACGCCCCGTTCCGTGAGATGTGCTTGGGACGAAGAGGAAGATCTGCGGTCGTGCGATGCGGCGACGGTACCGCACCCTTCGCTATTCTGAACGACCGAGCTTTCCATGAAATGCTGCTGGGAAGCACCACGCCGATGCCCTGGCAGCTGCTGCTGAACGGGCTGCCCAGTTGGCATGGAGAGAGTAGATCGCGGACGGGACGCCGATCCGAAGTCTTCCTCCTCCTCTTCCACATCCTCAGAAGGAGCGGTGCGTCTGCTGTGGCGCTGCGCTACCGCGCCCACCTGCCGCCTCTTCTCTTCGACAGCATCGGCCACCCCGAGGTGTTCCTGTGAGCCACCACTCGGTGCTTGCTGCAAAGGCTGCGCGCTCCGCATGCGAAGCGCTAGAGGTGGCGGGATGCCATCGTGCTGCTGTTGCTGTTGTTGCTGCTGCTCAGCCAAGACCTGCTCGACTATATCATGAAGGTAGTGTTGAAGGGCATCGCCATCGTTGCCGTCGTAGATGAGAGGCTGTTCCGTGGGCAAGGCGGGAGACCTTGAGGACGCTGTTGGTGCGCGAACCGCAGCGGCACGAGGCGGGAGAGGAGGAGGAGGAGGAGGCGGACGCGCATCTGGAGGAAGTGGTACAACAGATGGCGTGTGAGATAGCTGTGCCAGGAGCATGGACGCACGCGCGCCGGGCGTAGACTGATTATCACTTGCGTCGTCGTAGCCGACACGGCGGGACGCAAAGGAAGACACACCGGCACTGGTGGCAGTGATGGGAGCGGCCTCGCCTCTGAGGTGAGGAGAGGGGGTATACAGATTTGGCGTGGGCGGGGCGGCGGTGGGCGCGGTGTATGGCTCTCCTCTCGTCGACGACACCCCCGACGGGGCGACCGTCTCCACCATCGCGTTGATGCCCACCGGTTCGCGGTCGAAGAAAATCTCAGGCTCCCCTGCGATGCCGCTTCGAGGGGCCGAAGCAGCAATGCCGGGCTTCGCGTTGTATGTATGCCCTTGTCGGGAGGCGTGGTGAGAAGTCGACAGGGCTACCGTATCGCGACGCGAGGCAGCCGCCTGCAACCACTCCTCCCTATCCGCTTGCTTCGCTTCCTCCTTGCCCTCTTGTCGAGCCGTGTTATACGCGTGTCCGAGCGGTGCGGTCCACAAGGAGTGGGAGGCGCGACCGCGCTTGGCCACACCCGACGCTGCACTGTGTGTAGAGGTGAACGACAGCGCACGCAGCGGTGACGTGAAGAGAGACAGAGAAGAACTGGAGTGGACTTCGTGAGGGGAGCGGAAGAGGTCCGTGATGGGCCCCTGTATGCCGCCCTCGGCGGCACCGGATGGCACTGTCGCAGCGGCAGCGACACGCCCGGGGTGGAGGGGCGGTGTCGCACCGGGATGAGCAGCGGTGGGTGTCGTACGCGCAGGGCCACGCGGGGCGCCAGACGTCTGCGCCGAACGAATATGATCGGTCGCCTTGGGTGAGGCGCCATCCTTTTCCTCCACGCCACGCGAGGCAGTCCGCTCGATCGTCTCTGCTCGCCGCTCCATTGCCATGGCGTGTGACAACATCCGCGATGCCTTGGGCAAACTGGACGTGACGCCACCTCTCACCATTCCGCTCTCCACACGGCGAGTAGTGTCTGTGGGCGTGCTCGGCGGCGCGGTGCGACGCGCACGGAAGGGACTTTTTACTTCCGGATCGTCATCCTCTCTCTCCTCCTCCTCCTCCTCATCCTCCTCCTTTTCCTCCGGCGGTGGTGGTGGTGGTGACGGGGGCTGCTCCTCGACCGCCGCTGAGGCTCGGCCTCTCCGTGCGGCAGGCGTAACGGCAGCGGCGTTGTGCAGCGCCATCTCCCCTTCCGTTTCCCATTCCAGCTGCAGTGCGCTGGACTCCGCATCTGCACGCTCGAACTTACTGTGACGCGCTCGTCCCTGCCCTAGGCGACCGCCTTCCCGGAGCGATACCCGTGGTACGCCCATGAGGGATGCGAGCGTATGCTGGGCGGCCTCACGCATCTCTTGCGTCCAGCTCACTTGCTCCATCGCGCACCGCAGCAACTCCGCCTCCCTTTCCTTTTCTCGAAGGCGGGTGCGCAGTATTTGAGACTCTCCCTCGGCGCGTGTCAGCCGCAATGTTTGAGCGGTGTGCTCTTGCTGCAGGTTGTGCAGGGCCTCCTGCTGAGTGGCTGTTGAAGCGCGCAACGCCTCGGCCTCTCGTTGGCTGCGGTGAGCAGAACTCTCGTGACGGTGGGCCCCACTTTGTGCCTCGTCCAGCTCATTCCGAAGAGAGTGAAGCTGGCGGCGCAGCTCCTCCTCCAACTTGCTGCTGCGAGCCGCGAGCTCACGCATCCCTTCGTTGTGGGTTTCTTGGAGTGCCTCGTGCTGCCGCAGCGCCTCCTGCGTTGCCTTCCGCGCGTCTGCCAGCTCCTCCTGAAGAGTGCGGAGGCGGTGCTGCTCCTGTGACAGCTGTCCTCGATAGAGCTGCTCGAGCTCTTGGGCACGCTGGGTGTAGCGCTGTGCATCATGTCGAGCCACCTCCTCCTGTGCGTTCAGACGCGTCCGCAGCACGCCCACCATCTGCTCCAGCTCCGCGCGGAGCTGGTCCTTCTTGGTGACGATGGTCTCCAGCTCGCACAAACGCCATCGCATCGACTCTCGATCCTCGTGCACGGAGCTTTGCCCAGCCCCGAGTCGAGCCCATTCTCGCTGCACTTGTTGCGCCTCCCGCTGCATCGCCGCTGCCTTGGACTGTATCAGTTCTTCTCTCTCTTGCATGGTCACGCGGAGCTGCTGCGCGTGCTGCTCTTCCTGGTCCCGCAGCGCCGCATGGTGCTTCAGTTCCTCACTGTGCAGCTCGCCTTGTAAGCGAATAAGTTGTTGGCGCAGGTCCCCATTCTCGGCGAAGCAGCTATCTCGCTGTTCCCTGAGTGCATCTCGTTCACGGACCACCACGTCCAACTCCTCCCGGAGAGTCTCAGAGTGACGAGCCCACTCCGCAGCAAAACTGTCGATGCGCTGCTGTTGACCGTCGCTGGTAACATGAGCCAGGCGAAGTTCCTCCTCTGTTGCATTATGCTTCGCTCGCAGACTATCTAGCTCTAATCGATTTCGATCGGCCTCATGTGCCGCATCGTCGTAGTCGCTATGCAGTTGTTGAAATAATGCGTGTAGCTGCCGCAGCTCCGCCGTGGCGGCGTCGCGCTCGCGCACCAACGCCACAATACGCTCTCGCTGCCGATCCACCATGTCCGGCAGCGGCACCGCAGTAGCCACCACGCACTCCGCGGCCGCCGCCAACGACGACGACGGTTGTGGATCGACGTGAGTGTAAGCTGCTGCAGCAGTCGCCGCGGTGGGAGGCACACGACAACGGTAGAGGAGAGCGCCACTTTCTGCACCGTCACTTTTATGTCCACTGGAGGGTACCAACGAAGACGATGACGACGGTGAACGTGAGGCCGTGCCGGTAGCACCGGTCGACCTGGACTTGGGGGAAGAGGAGGAGGAGGTCGACGACGACGGTAGCGGCGGCTGTGATGATGGGAAGGCAGTCGTCGAGGGCGAGAAAGCTCCCCTTCTCTCCAGTGGTGCCGCTGAAGAGGCGGAGCCTCGCTGGATACCATCGGGCATGGACACCTGCGCAAGATAAGGCGTCGGATCACCCGTGCTGCCACGGCTAGGCCAAACTGCCAGGGGGGTGGCCCGTGAGGTACCTCGAAGATCCTCAGCAGTCACATCGGTCGCCAGGTCGGACCGCCACACGTCGGGAGCACGCTGGGGGTGAAAGGCAGACATTTTCTCTCCAGGAGAGGCAGTTGGAGCGATGCGAAGAGAGAGAGAGAGAGAGGCGGAAGGGGAAAGAGGGTGAAAGAAAAGTAATGAGGACGAAGTGCGCCTCACGCTGCTTCCGGATATGCAACCACACACGCACCCACACTTTATGTGTTTTGCGTCTGTGAGACCCTCCCACCCACCCCTCTTTTTTTTTTGAGATATCCCGATAGGTCTGTGCGCCCCTCTCCTCCCCTCCCGCGTATCCACCTTCTCAATCACCACCTGCACCACGACCGGCAGAAAGGGGGAGCGGTACCAAAAACAAAAGCGCCTCTGTGAGAAAAAAAATTTTTCGTCGTTGAAGCGCACTCCTCTATAAAAAGAGGGAGAGAAGATTCAAAAGGCTAGAAGGAAACAGTGCGGCGACTACCGCTCGTACAGGGCCACCCCTCTCCCCCACTTCTTTCCCCGTCTGTCTGTCTATCGATCTCAAACCCAAAAGAATTGGGATGGAGAAAAACTAAAACTGTCACGGCGGCGGTAGTGGCAGCGAGACCGGCGCGCGTAGACACTGGCGTGTGTAAACATAAAATTTGGGGAGGAAAGAATGCGGCCCAGAGAGAGAGAGAGAGAGAGAGAAGTGCGGAAAGGAAGATGGCGAAGCGGAGTCTTTCGCAAAGGGAGAGCCGCTAAGACGGAGGGGGGAGGGGGGGGAGGCAAAGGCCAACGGAAAACGGCGTCCACCGTGCGGCATATCGGCCGTCGGAGAAAAGAAAGAGAGGGAGGGCGGGAGGGGGGGGGAGGGGAGAAGGGAAGGGGCAGAGAAAAGAAAGAGGCGGTGAAGGCTACCTGATATACCAGTCACCGCGACGTGCATCTTATTCGCGGTCCGCACAGGCGCACATCGCCCGCGCACAGACCGACAGACAAACTGAAGTTTTTTTTGCAAAAAAAAAGGTTCGAGAAAAGCCTCGGTATCCACCCCCTCTCCGCCTTCCCTTCCTCCTCTCTCTCCTCGCGCTTCCTTCTCCCCTATCGCCACCCCTCCAAGGGATGGCACACCGCCACTGTCCCTCTCTCTCTCTCTCTCTATATATATATATACACACCGCAGAAATAGTTTGCTTTTGCAATGGTCATTCCACTACCTGAACACTCTTATACACACAGAGAGAGAGAGAGGCGGTACACAAAACGAAGGAAGAAGAAGCCCCACACCATCCGCTTTCTCCCAACGACAACACAAGATAGCGCGCAGGCACACCCCAGTGGAAGAAGAGGCAGAGCGGAGCGGGAAGGGAGAGAGGGGGAGAGGGGACGATTGGAATGTTCAAAAATTTACACGCGAACAAAAGGAGGAGCCCATTTTTGTTTTTCCCCCTGTCCTTCAGCGGGCCCACTCGCCCACGCACAGGCACTCCCACATAACTCTCTCTCTTATGCTACTCCCCTTTTCCTCCTACTCCTCCTGCGCACCAACACCGCCACTCTTCTCTTTTCCCTCCCCCTCCCCGCCCCCTCCATCTCTTATATCTTCCTGTTCTGTTCGCTTGAGATAGAGTCACAGGGCATGGAAAGGGAGGAGGAGAGGGAGGGGGAGGAAGGGAAGCCCCAGTACCCCAAAAGCACGGACAAGTTGGCGAATGGCGGGAGGCAACACGTCGCCAGCCCCCAAAGAGAAAAGGGAAGAAGGAGAGGCGAGCGCGGCCCAAAAGGATTCACTCCCTCATCGTGTGGAGTTACGGCCCCCATGTGGCGCCGCTGTGGAGCAGCTGCATGGCCTGCGCACGTAGGGATTGGATTTCTTGATGGCGGCTGCGCACAAACGACGCGGGCGGGGTGTCCTTCGCGTCGGTGGCGGAAGAAGAAGCAGGAGGAAACAGCAACGCTGACGATGGTGTGAAGGGCGGCAACGTCGACGTTGCGGCTGCCGCTGTGGTGGTGGACGGAGGGGCTCCTTCGTCGATGTGAAAGGGGTTTGACGCGCGTGTACCTCGCTTCTCCCCTCCGCGAGCTGTCTCCTCTCCCTCTTCCCCTTCCTCCGTCCGGTTCTTCTGGGCCGTAGGAAGGTAAGGGGCATCCTCGTCCCTTCCCGAGCCGCCACTGCTAGCCGGCATGACCAGCTCTGCCATCGTCCGTAGGTGGTCGTCAGCCTTGCTGAGGTGCTGCAGCGCGGCGGCGGCCCGTGTGTGAAGCGACGCCACACGCCCCGCCGCCAAGGATGCTGGCGACGCCGGGGAGCCCTTCACGCCGGGGGAGAACAAGGCCGAGTCATAGCTGGAGGAGCGCGCGCACACCTCCACTGACTTTCGGGCTCGCTGCACGTAATGTTGAACTAAGAACGGCAAGGCCAACAGAAGATCCTCAGTGGAGGCCATAGAACTTTGGGCGAGCTTCTCCAGGTAGACACAGGCACGGGTAAAGCTGGAGTTGGCGATGTGGTGCATCGCAATACGCCGCACATACGCCGGATATCCCGGTGATGTGTTCACATCGTACGTCTCCGCCCGCTCAAGGCAGGCGATACTCTCCGCCATGCGGCCGTCATGCTCTAAACAGTTCGCTACCGCCACCCACATCCCCGAGTCGGCCGGCCGCAGCGACGTGGTGTGCCAATAGTAGTAGAGGGCGTGATGATACGCCTCCAGCAGCTCGTAGAGTTGGCCCAGGTTGTACCAGCCGCGATAGTCGTGCTCGTTCAACTCCACCGCGGTGCGGTACGCCTCCACCGCGGCCGTCGTATTCTTCGCCTCCACGTACGCGTGCCCGAGCAGCAGCCACGCCTCCGCGCACTGGGGATCGATGGCGGTGGTGCGGTGGAAGTGCAGGGCCGCTCGGTCGTGCTGGCCGAGCAGCACGTAGTAGTTACCTACTGCGAAGTTCGCTTCTGCCCGGAAAGGGTCCGCCTGATACACGGCTTGGACGAGGCTGCTGAGCCCCAGGCGGTCCCGCTTTGTGTACAAGACGTTGGAGTAGTCGTATAGAATCGCGAGGTAGTGCGGGTCCAAGGCACGAATGCGTTGATACAGCGCCTCGGCCTTGTCCAGGCGGTTGCGCTGATGGTAGTAGAAGTGGGCGACCTGTTGGAGGATAAAGGGGGCTTCTGGGAAGAGACACGAGAGACACTCCCAGGCATTGGATAGGAGGAGAGCGGCCGATGCAGTGGTGGGGGGAGGGAGGCCAGCTGCACCAGCGGGCGGGCAGGTGGGGAAGGAAGGGGCGTCTGCATTGATGTTCTCCGAGCCGCTGTTAAGTTGGTGGTCGGGACTGTTCTTGCCGCAGGGCTGTTCGGCAGACGCGGAAGTGATGGGTGGTGCCACGCCACACGGGCCCCTGTTGACGCCACGATCTACACCGACGCTCACCGCCTCCCTCCTCACGCCGCTAATGACATGCGGGGCGGACACTGACAACGCATCCACGGGCGAACTGAGCGGCAGAGCGGTTGCGCTACTCTTCGACGAGGCCGCTGCAGACACCGAGGTCACCACCGCGCGGAGGCGCGCAGACGAGACCGGCATCAGGCCCAACAGCCCCCGCACCTCTGCTGCGAACACGTCCACCATAAAGAAGGGCTCCAACCCGTCCAGGATGACATCCAGGTCCGCCAGTTGTGATTCTCGGCTCACGAGACACGTCAGGTCTTCCCACGCGCACCGCAGCAGTGGGTTCACGCTCAGCGCAGCCAGCAGAAAGGTGGCACTCTCCTGACGCATGCGCAGCTCCCGCAGCACCACCCCCATAAGCCAGGAGAGATAGGGGTCCATGTGAAGCAAGTCAGACGAGAGAGGAGGCAGTGCGAGGTCCGTCGTGGGCGCAGGCACTGCGGAGGCCGTGAGCTTTGGAGAGAACGCAGACGATGTGTTGGAGAAGGTGGATGCTGGTTTGCCCGCGGAGTCGAGGTCAGCAGGAAGGGTCCGCATCGCGTTCTTCGCCGTCCCCGCCGCTGCGAGTCGCGAGGCGCTTGTGGTGGTCCAAGGATGAACTGAGCTCGGTGTCCCGTGCGGATCGAAGTCGCCAACTCCTCCGCGTGAACGCCGCATCCCCTCTCCTTCTGCGTCCTCGCCCTCCCTTTCCTCGTCTTCCGTCACTCGCAGCTCCTCCTCGACGCGCTGGGCCCTCTCGGTCGCCCCCATCTTCTCCGCGAGCGCGTCACCGCCTCTCCCGGCAGCGACGACATTGCTGTTGCAGCCACCCTTGGAGTCCGCTGGAAGTCGATTGATAGGGTTCCGCAGTGCCTCCAGGAGGTACGCGCGAAGGATACGGGCGTGAGGATGTAGAGCTCGCTGGGGGCCCCCACCACCACCACCACCCATGCCACCGCCGATGCCACCACCACCGCCCATGCCACCACCACCCGCCCCGCCACCACCGTGGCTAGCGCTGATATGGAGCTGCTTCGTCTTGGCTCCATCCATAAAGAGAGCGTAAAGGCAGAGGAACTGAAGAAGCGACGGTAAAGCCGTCATGCGAAACCCTCGCACCATGTCTGGGGAGGGCAGAGCGTAGGCAGCAGCACCCCCACTCCCCTCCCCAACCGCCGCCGCCGCCGGACAGCCCCTCATCACCTCCCGCAGAATGCAGTGATGGCAGCGAAGAAACTCCCCTTTCATCAAGTAGCCCAAAGCGACGTGATGGAGTCGCCGCCAACGGGCCTGGAGTGAGGTGGTGGCGGCGGCACGGAGGGAGGCGGTCGAGCGATGCGGTGCGCCAGTGTCACAGGGGCAGCGGGAGTCGTCCCGCATGACCCCATCGTCTAACCGCATCACCACGGGCAGTCGGTTGGAGGCGGCGGCAGGGGTCCCCCTTCCCGCTGAACAACTGGTGCGGCTCGTCCGCAAACCTGCTGCCAATACGGAAGGCAGCGCATGCAGACACATCTCTCCTAGCCACGTCGCGGTGCTCGTCAGGCCCCGACGCTCGCATTGCAGGATGACGGCGTCCATCGCATCCCCCACCGTGATGTACGACGAGGACGACGAAGCCAACGGCGAAGGCGGAGAAGAGGCAGACGGAGAGGACAGGGAGGTTGGCGATGGGGGCACCAGCGGTGGTTCACCGTGCCCATCACGAGTGGCACTGCGAATACCAGGTATCCCGAGAGCCCCCACCGCCAACGTCTCCAACGAAGGAGGCGAAGGAGAAAGCCACTCCATCGCGCGTGCTCACTCTCTATATATATATATATATTTCGATATTGTGCCGCTTATATTTTCCTCCTCAAGATAAAAAAAGTGGCTCCTCCTTCCCTCCCTCACCGATCGCCCAGAAGCACACACACAAACACACACACACACACACACGAACAAGAGAGTTGCCGTTGCAGAAGTCAGAAAGGAGAGAAAGAACCAGAGTGACCGTGGGGCGCTGGACCCAACACGCTTTTCGTTGGCTGGTTTTTTTTATGTGAAGCGAGGGGCGTCCCTTGTGTTGTCTGCTGCTTTCTCTACACAGAGAGAGAGAGAGAGAGATGGCGAGAGGGGAGTGAAAGAAAAAGAAAGATAGTCTATGCGTTGTTGCTGCCACCACAAGGAAGAGAAGCGCAGAGACGATGATCCACAAAGTATGAAGGATGCGTGGTAGTGGAAGCGCAATGCCCTCCTGTAGAGCGATGTGTGTGCGTAATCGTAGGAAAGGATTGAGAGCTGATCGAAGCAACGGGTGTTGAGGAGGGAGGGGGAGAGAGGAGGAAAGGGAATGGAGAAAAGGGGGGGGGCCATCGCCTGGTGGAGCAAAAGGACTACAGAAAGGAAGCGGGGGACCACCTCTCCCTCACTCTCTTCTTCTCTGCCTCTTATCAATGCAATCGCACTTTCTTTTCGACTTTCTTCCATCTGTCGATTGGGACGTCCCCAGGAACAGGAAGAAGGAGGAAGAGGAAGAGGGGGGGAGGAGACACTCGAACTGGATGCATAACATCGCACAGCCTCTTTCACCTGGGCCAAAGGCGCTCTCCCTTCTCGTCCTTTCTTCCTTTTTGTGTGTGTGTGCGGGTGGGTGTGTGGGTGTGTGCCTGCCTTCTAGCCATCCTTCGCCAACTTTTCTTCTTTCCGTGATAATGGGTGTGAGGCGGGGTGGAGGGGGGGGGGCAAGAGAAGGACAAAGGAGACAGAGAGAGAGAGAGATGCGGGGAAGAACCGCGTGGGTTTTGGTTTTCCTCTGAGGTATTTTTTATTCTTTTTCTCGTTCAGAGCTGAAGTTTCGCTAAATCAAACGCATCGACCAACACACACACACAACACCCCCTATAAACACATCAGTGTGTACGCCAGAATCCGTGTTGATATGCATCCCTCCCCATCGACACACACGCACACACAGACTTACACCTGTGTGCACAACCTTCGCTACCTATCCTGCAGCATCCACATCATCATAATGCATCTCATGACAAAAAAGAATATATATATATATATACAGATAGATACAGAGCGGGAGAAAACGGACGCTGGCGTCGAGTACCGCACAGGCGTCTCCTCCCCTCCTTCCCTCCTTCCCTTTTCCTTCCTGTAATCATCCCACGAGTGCCACAGGCGCACACGCACACACGCATACACGAAGACTTCATGTCGCACAGTTGAGAAGTGCGGCGCCCGAAGAGCAAATCCCCTGAACGTGGCCTTCGAAGTGCTTCCGCTGCGCGATGTACCCCTCCACCTCCGCGCTCGCCGCCGAGCTGTTCGTGCCGGCCAGGACGGCGTTCGTATCCGCGTCGAACGGAGCCACGCCAAGCCATGAAAGGACAGTGGGGAGGACGTCCAGCTGCGACACAGGACGCTCAAGGGGTGCGAGGCTGATGTACCCCTTGGTGTTTGACGTATAGGTGGCCATGAAAAACGCGATAGCGTCTGTGCTGCTGGACGTCGGGAGCGCATCCTGAAATTGCTTATCGGCTCCCCCGTGATCGGCGATACCGAGCAGGAGCCAGTTCTCTTTCTGGCTGCGCGAACGGTCACGGATGTAGCTCATGATCTGCCCCACCAGGGCATCGAGCAGGTATGCCTGTGCCACATATTCCTTCGAGGTGGTGTTGTACTGGAAGTTCGGAAGGAAAGGGCTAGCTGCCCGCACCGCTAAGGCGTCGAAGTGAAAGATGAAGAGACTGTCGTCGAGTTGGTCGGCCACGATACTTGGCGTCGCTGTCTTCTGCGTCGGAGTCGTGTATGCCAACTCTCCGAAGATGTTGCGGAGCAGGCGAGTGAACTGGAGTTCGGCGTGGCCGTCGCTGCATTGCTGCGGATCCGTCGGCGACTTCGGCTTTCGCGTATGTGTGTTGCACGAGGTTGACGCCAAGCAGTCAAGTTGGACGTTGCCGGTGAACTCATCGATGCTTGTCTGCAGCAGATCCGCCTGGGAGGCCGCACACTCCATGTCCAGCACCCCAGGCAGGGAACAGCTGCCCACCGCAGGGTTCAAGGAGTTGATAAGGTGGGCGGTGCCCACCGCGGTCACGCCCAACCCTGCATCCGTCACCCGCTTCGCTATGCTCGGGTACACGTTGGATGTGGTCGCGTAGGCGGACATGCTGGCGAGGCTGCTGTTGTAGACCTGATGATACGGAGGGGTGACCCCCGAAAAGATGGACGTGATAGCCGCCCCGGCGCTTACGTATACCTCGCCGGTGGTTTCGTTCTCCACCATCACCGCCCGTGCACAGCTGGACTGGCTGTTCGTCGCACACTCGGCCCAGACCCCTTCCCGGGACGAGAGCATGGAGGCGATGTTGGGCAGATGTACGCCCGACTGCATCAACGCGTGGAAGATGGTGCCGGAGAAACCATCCAGGACGATCAGGGCGACCCGCGGTGCCGCCTCCACGTCGGAGCCGCTGCCATTTGTGTACAGGATCGCACCGAAGATGACGACGATCAGCAACGCGATCAGGAATGGCACAAAAATGCGAGAGCAGCAATTGCCCTTTGGTCCGCTGATGTCCTGCTCCTCGTCCAGTTTTTTTATAATTTCCTTCACGGATTGAGAGCGCCGTGCCGGTGTCGACGACGGTGGAGGGGGCTGTGTCGGTGAAGCAACCACAGCTGCGGCGGGAGAAGCTGGAGAGCTGGTGTGGGAGGGGGCTTTGTGGCTGGTGGCGTGCGCCACCTTCGACGAGCCCCCATCCACGTACGACTCACCGAACATGTATGCACTCAATCCTACGTCTTGGCTCAGAGAGAGAAGCAAAGGTTGTTGTTGCTGTTGTTTGCTAGCTTGGATGAAGAGCGCAACGAGAACGGCGAGGTACCGATGACGTGTGGACAAACGGTGTGTGTATAGGTGTATGAGCGTGCGCGTGCGTGTGTGCGTGTGTGCGCGCGTTCGAGTCTGCCTGTCTACTCGTGTGAAGGAGAGAAGAAGAAGAAAGAGAGAAAATGCGCCGGCACGGTGATGTTTCGGTTGTGCCTTTCGAAACAGGTACAAAAAAAAGAAATGAGGGGAGGGACGATATGCACCGTTACGCACCGGGTGGAGAAGCACAAGCGCAAACGAACAAAGAGAAGCGTAGAGACAGGAGAGAGGGAAGAAGGGGAAGCCACAGAGGGTGGCACAACTAGCGGGCAACGCTGATGAAAAGAGTGCACCTGTACACGCGTACTCGGAAGAAGCTCCCGCAAAAAAAAAAGGTGAGAGAAACAGCAGCGAACGATGCAGAGAACGCGAAATGAGAGAGCGAGAGAAGGGCGGGGAAGAGGAGGGAGATGCAATTATGGAATAGGAGCAAGAATACAGAGAGAGGCTGAAGAGGAAGCCACACCACGGAGTGAACTTGAAAAAGGGGAGTAGCCGACGAATGGGTAAAGGGTGATGGGGAGAGAGAAGAGAGGAAAGGAAGGGCAGCACCACGATTCCGTTACGTGGAGGTTGGCCGATGGGTTCTATGATTTCCGCTTCTGCTTTGTTTGGGCTGTTTTTCCTACCCTTCTGCTGTCTGCTGCCCTCCTCCCTCTCTTGTACGTTAGTTCTTGTTGGAGGAGGAGGAGGAGGGGGGGAGGGAGGGGGGGGGGAAGGGAAGGGAAGGGAAGCAGAGCCCGCCTCCGAAGCACGGGGAGGGGGGGACACAGAAGAAAAGACAACGAAATTTTTTACTCCCCACTCGATGGATCCCACCACGTCCCCTTCTGCGAGAAATAAACGGTGGCAGCAGGATGATCTCGAGGAGGGAAAGCTGTCCCCACGCTATACACGGGTGATGAGAGAGAAAGTAAAAGAGAGGGGGGGCGGCGGGGAAGGACAGGGATGGCCAAAGCCTCAGAGCCTCGTTGCACGCCATCTTCGTCTCTCTGTACGGAAGGTGGTGGCAAGAGAGAGAGGGAGAGAGAACAAGAAGCTGCGGCAAGACACTGACCTACACGCGGGAAGCAACCCCATCACCCCAGCGATTACCAACGCTTCACCGCCCCGCTCACCCCCTCCCCATCCATCTATACATAGAGACACATAGACTCCTGCCATGTGCGCCTCTGCTTCCGCTCGCCTTCGCAAAACACAGAGACGCACACACGATACAACAAAGCAGTGTGAAAGGGACGAAGGAAAAGAAGAAGAAGCAAAAAAGGAGGGGGAGAGGGAGGAGGAGGAAACTCCAGTGCCGCCATCGTTGACGTATCACCATCATCCTCAGGGCTGAAGCCGCGGAACTCCAATGCCCTTTTTTCTCCATCCTCCTTCGTTCTTCCGTATTACGCAGCATGGGAAGGGGGAGGGAAGGGGAGGGGTGCAGCGATGGCAGCACACATCGCGGTAGAGGGTGGTGTGCATAGGGATACCCCTCCATACGTTTCCATGTAGATCGATGGGTGGGTTTGCGTGTGTGTATGCACGGGACTCGTCATCGCTCTCCGGTAGCTTCCTGCCATCCCCTTCCTTTTCTTCGAACGTTGCCTTCCATGTGTGTGTAGGGGGGGGTCTCTTTCTTTCTCTCTCCTACTGCCCCTCCCGCTCGCATCCTCCTTCCTTCTCCACGTACTTCATGGATTTCACGTTGTGCCTCCCCTTTCCCCCCCCCAGCTGCAGCAGTGGTGGCCCAATAGTTTGCCTTACAGCTTCTTCGCTATCTCTGCCCCGTGCACCACCTCCAGCAAATGAATCTCCAAGTCCTCCACATGTGTGATAAGAGACCGAAGGCCAAAGAGGAAGGCGCCCACGCTATGGATGTCACTATTCATGAGCACGTACACGTCCCCATCGCCGTTGTCGTTGCCATCGTCGCTGGCGGCGGCAGAGGCACTTCTCGACGGCGAGAGCTGCGGCATCACGAGACGGCTACCAATCCTCTTCACCCCCGCGAAGCTCCGAAGCAGGTCCACGAAGGAGGTGTTGGTAAACAGCGGACCCGCGACTTCCTCCTCTGGGAGGTTGCTGGCGAGCTCCCTCCCCATCTCACTGGAGCACTCAACTGACATGCGTCTCCCTGCCCCCTCGCGACACACACCCGCCGCTCCAGCCTGAGGCAACTCCAGCGCTGCCGTGCCCTCGCCGAGCCGCCCCCCTCGCTCGCCACTCGCTACGACTCCGCCAATAAAGCTGCGATTCGACATCACTGGAAGGTTACTGGAGAGGTGAATAAATGAGGCGTTGCCGAGCAGCGCTGGTGGCATGGGTGGTTGTTGACGGTGGTACTCCGCCAGGCTTTCCACGTATGCCCGCATCGACTCCGGGATCGCTGGGCCGGCTCCGACCAAACTGCCATTGAAACTCAAGCGGTCGCGATCGTCGCTGCTACCACCACCGCCGTCCACGACGCCATCTTGCAAGTCGCTCAATATCGCCTGCCCCTCTCGGACGCTGGATCCTGCAAGGGTGACACCGTGTGTTGGGTGGTGGACGGTGGTAGTGGACGTCGTGTCCTCCGTGGCAGGCGGCGCCCAACCCTGCGGGTGGACCTCGTCATAGAGATGAGGGCAGGGAACATCCGAGTGGGTTCCGTCCGCGCGTACAATGGCGGTCCCCTGTTGCAAGTCATCACCCCCTCCATGGAGAGGCACGCCGGCTGCCCCGGAGGCATCGCCGTCCATGCCGTCCTCTCGGACGTGGTGAGGCGTCGCATCCGCAGCAGGGCGAGGAAGAGCGTCCTGCGGTGGCTTCAACAGTCCGGCCTCACCGACTTCGGGTGCTCGCCACGCCGCGTCCGTCAACCTCGCCGCCGCCGATGGGGCCGGTGGTGCGACGGTGTTACGAGAGGACCCGGTCGCCGAGGACTGTCTCGTCTCCGATACCGTCCCATCGCCGTGAGGAGCACCGAGTGACGGGACCGCATCGGAGAGGGCGGCAGTGGCGCTGGGGGCGTCCGCACTTACGAGGGCGCTGTCTGCGATCGTGGCCTCGGGGGAGGAAAGTGATAGCCGTTTCGGGGGCAGCAGCGCCGAGTGTAGCGCTGGGCGAGCAGAACGACCCAAGGAGAACAGATCCCTGCCGCCGAGTGGCGCCATCTTCGAACGTGGGGAGAAGGTGATACTGCGGTTGGAGAGAAGATGGCCGAGTGCGAAGGAAGCGATGCTGTCGTTCGGGGGGGGCTCGTCTGACTTTGCGTCCGCCGTGACCGCGGTCACCTCCGGTGCCGTGTCAGCCCAGGACGACACTCCTATCGGCTGCACCACGGTGTACTGCAACTGCGACGGCAGTGGGCCGGCGTCTGCGGGCAACCGTCCAGTGGCGTCTTGCCGTAACGGAGACGCGTCGAGGTCGCGGGATGGCTGCCTCAGTTCCTGCTCGTTGTCCTGCTCAACAAGATCAGCGCAGCACTGGGGCCGTGGAGGAGGCGGAGCAGGTGCGACCGTGACGCCCTTCCAAATAGGCTCGCCCCCTGCCATGAAGGAGGCGTCAGCCGCGGAGGGCGGGCCCTCCTGCAGCGGTTGGGTGAAGGCACCCTCGACTGCCGCGCCGTGACCCGGTGGCACACTCTCGGGTTCCTCGCGAGAGACGGTAGTGTGTACGGCCACTACAGCAGCCGCAGCCGCGGCCAGCCCGCCGTCGTCGTTATCGCCGTCATGAATGACGATGTCCTCACCGTCCACAGCAGTCGACCGCGCATGAGGCAGGTGGGACGAGACCCAGCGAGCCGAGTGGCCTCTCGCGACGTCCTCCGTCGGTGCGGCGGCGGCGCTGCCACAGTCGCGGCGACGTAACGCCAGCTCCTCGTGCACCGGCTCCTGCACGACAATACCGGCGTGGCGCAACATTGCAGGGTCCACAAAACTTCCGTTGGGGCTGCGCAGAGATCCGCCTTGATTGAAGAAACTGAGGTTGGTGCCGTTTGCCCTGATGTTGAAGGGAAGTGGCGTCACTGTTGACGCTCGCGCCTCCGTCTGGGCAGCCATGGTCGCCACCGCCTCAAAAAAAGACGCGTTCGGCAGCTGCAGCGTGCCAGGCCCTAGCACATAGTCCCGCAATTGCTGGCACTCCTCTGTCGTCAGCTTATAGGCGAGGTGACCCTTCTTGCCGTTTCTACGATGGCGGTCGCTGCTGCGTTCCTGAAGTGGGGCTGACGCCGAGACATCGCCAGCACCGTTCTCCTCTCCCTTGTCTGCCTCCCGTTTCCCTTTGCGAATTTCCTCGTCGTCGCCGCTGCCCGTGTCACCTTCGTGGATTCTGCGGAGCGGGCGAGGCTTGTGATGGCGTTCAAGGATTTGGTCACCCCCGATGACGAGGCCAGAGGGTGTCGTAAAGGCGAAGGAGCCCATCAGAGTAGGCGAGGGAGGCAAGAGTGGCGACGGCACCACCCTTTCTTCGGTGAGGTTGTGCCTCTCCACCGCTCGAGCGCCGGCACCACTGGTACCGGGTAGGAACGCAAGCGTCATGGCACCGGTGTCACCGACCTCTCCGGCACCGTTCATATCTTCAACTTTCCCGCTCCCCTTTCCATCTTCCTCCTCCTCTTCACTGCCGCTGTCGTGCAGTTCATGCTGAAGCGTGTCGACGTACACCGCCACGATGCGATCGTAGCACTGCATCATGCCCAGCCGCAACCGCGTTAGCTCTGCCGTGGGAACGAACGTTGCGTTCGAGAGCGCGAGCAGGTACACCTCCGTCGCCTCGTAGAAGAGCTGACCCATCTGGCGGGCGTAGGGCGAGATGCGATGCAGCACCACCCAGTGCACCGAAATGTTTGCGATCGCCGCCGCCGCAGCAGCAGCAGCAGCAGCGCTCCCGCTGCCACAACTATTCCCAAAACGCTGCTCCTCCACTTTATTTCTTCCATCCTTGAACAGCAACGCCGGCCTCGTCATCTCCGCTTCTTCGGCCGCACTACTCGTCATGAAGGTCAGATATGCGTGACGCATCATGAGGAGGGTGACAACGAGCTTACGCTGCGCGGACACGAGCAAGCGCCAGGACATCTCTGGAAAATCGGCGGAGTCGAGGGTGGGTTCTGCTTTGGCACCAGGGATGTGTTGCAGCTGCAGGGCGATCTTGCTCTGCATCTCCTGCAGCAGCTTCAGCACATCCGCACCAACAGCGGTCGCGCTGTGCGGTAAGTCTAGGTTACGCACGAGTCGATCAGTGGCCTCGCGAGCCATGCGGAGGCTCATGTCGAAGCTCGTCTTCACCTTCGTGCGCCCGCGGACCGGCCACAGGAGGGAGCTGATGACAAAGTAGACGAGAACGGCGAAGCAGTTTTGTTGGATGCGCACCATCGCGCTGTTGGCGTTGCTGTACTGCACCACGATCGAGATGACGCTATTGGAGAGGGCGCTGCCGAGGGGGCTGTAGTCGTGAGAGGACATCACATAGGTCCCGATGAAGGTGAGCACCAGCGTGCAGAGGTACAGCACGGGGCGGTACCCCTGCGCCATCTGCACACTGAGAAGGCCCATCAGCGACCCCAACACCGTCCCCAGGAGACGCCCCTGCGCGTATTGGAAGCTCTCGCCGCCCGTGGCGCGGTAGACGAAGGCGATCAGCTCGGCCCCTGCAGATGGGCTGGTGGAGGAGCTTTTCATGACGTACACCTGGAAGACGGCGGCCACCATAACACACGCCGATATTTTGATGGCCTCTTTCAACCGGCGCGTGATGGAGTGACGTCGCTGGACCGTCTTGTACAGCTCCCCACACGCCGACCAGGAGCTCCGCAGATCCCGCAAGGGGAACCGCAAGAAGTAAGAGAGGTTGCTCTCCTTCGCCGTGCCCTCCGTGAAGTTGGCGACGCGGCCCATCACCTCCTCTACGCTGAAGAGAAAAACCCCGAGCAAGATGTCGCTGTGGTCGGGACGGTACGCCTCGTTGCTCAAGATCAGCTCGTCTCGGATGCTGGACACGGCGTCGTCAAAGCGCTTCTTTGCCATCGCGAAGGCCCGCATCTCCACCGGGGTCACCAAGTTGTTGACATCGACGATGCGCAGCAGCATGGCATCCATGGCGGCGGCGGCCGTGTTCAGTTCTCCCCGCAAGCGTTCCCCAAAGGCGCGGCACAGCGGTGTCTCGATTACCGCGGGGTTCTCAGCGATCTGCTCTATCACCAGCGTCATCGACTGCACGATGTTAAAGACGTCCTCCAGAAACGTCATGCGTGTCCACAGCCGAGTCGAGTACACACTGGAGTGGGGTTCGTACCCCATCTCCTCCAACCCTTGCTGGGCCTTCTCCATACTTGCTGCAATGGTGTGCCGCAGCTGCCGCAGCCGGGCCACGTGCAGCTGCCGCTCCAGCAAACTGTTCTCCACCCAGAAGCTGCAGCAAGCCCCATGCACGGAGAGGCTGATGGCGTCCCCGGTGACCCAGATGTAACGCCGCGCGTTCTCGCTGGACCACCGAATATAGGGAAAAACGAAGGACGCGAGGCCGATCCCCTGTCCCAGCAGCAGCGTGGTGTAGTAGTCCGCAATGAACCTAAACCCCGTGGTATCTGGATGGGCAATGTACTGCATCAGCAGACTCGCAAGGCAGTACGCCACCATCCGCTTCATCTCCTCCGCCACAAAGGCGCCAGTGACCAGCGCTGAAGCCATAATGAAAAGACTCAGCCACTTGGGGCCAGGTTGGAGAGCCACGACCGCCGAGAGAAAGAGGAAGCTGATCGTGAACCCTTTCAACACGATGTAGGTCTCCCGTAGGCCCGCGCCGAAGGTGGGTTGGGTCGTCCAGTAGGCCAGGAACACCGCCGAGGTCGGCATGGGGAAGATGTGGCGTGTCGTCGGCTCCAGACATAAGATAAGGGTCGGCAAGATCGTGAGCAACGACCCCCGCATCGCCCAGTCAACCTTCTCCCAGAAACGTGGCGATGCGAGGAGGTAGAAGACGGCAGCAAGGGCACCATCGCGTCGTGGCAGAAAGACGCGCTGATCCCACGAAAAGGCATGAAGGGCGTTGATGTTGCGCGTACGGCATTTTGCCTGCGATGTCCACGTGGGAATCGGAGCAGCGGCGGCAGACCCTGCCGACGCGGCCGGCAGAGCGTCCGACATCCTGAAAGAGGTGAGCAGCACCTCTGTGGCGTCGCTGCCACGCGCGCGGTGACCAACACGGTCAGCCTCGACGTGCTGCACTGGTGTGTTACTGCCCAGTGTCAGTGCTGCACTGCTGCCCATGTCTCGGCTGAGGCGGAGACAAACGGACTCACTGTATGTTCGTGGGGGACCACCCGCCGTCCCTTTTGCAGCATCGCTGTCTCCTCCGGCTCCCCAAGTGTGTGGCCGTGTGCCACTGCTGCCAGAGCTCCCGGTGCACGATGCAGGAGGCCGGCTCTCCTTCACCGCCCCATGGTCATCGCTATCGCCGTCCTGCAGTACCAGCGGTTTGTGCGAAGTGAAATGTCGTGACTTCAGAAACGCCATCTCGTGTCGCCATATGTGGAGCGGGTTCGACGTGCCGGCCGCCACCCTGCGTCGCTGGGAATCCAGGCTTAACGGCACCCCTGCCGCTGCCGCAACGGACGGCGCAACGGAGGACGAAAGCGCTTCAGTCCTTCCGTCTGGTAGGGACAGCAGCGAAGACATCGGAGAAGCACAAGGTGCGTGGGATGGAGGCTGCTGGGACGGTAACAGCTCGGCGAGAGCATCGGTGTTCACGCGGGGACGAGTCCTCTCCAGCAAGAACCCGCTCGCAGACGGCGTGGACGGCATCATAGGGGGGGCGATGGCGGCGGCGGTGGGCGATCGATGAGCATCGAAGCAGTCGGCACGCTCGAGTACTCGCGCATGGACATGACGGCGTCCCCCACGGCAAGGGATGGAGGGACAGTGACTCTGATCCCTACTCTCCTGTGAGGGATGTGTGGCGCCGGCAGCGGAAGAGGAGGGGGACGTTCCTCGCTGCATTGTGACCTCGCTGCCCTACATGCATACAAGGGGGAATGAAGGAGGCCGCAGGTTTAGAATTTGATAGAAGGGAAGACGGGCGAGGAGCGAGGGGTCAGAGAGAGAGAGAGAGAGAGAGAGAAAGGGGGTACCGCCAGAGTTCAGCCCGAATCAAGAAAGGGATTGAAAAGCGGAAGAAAAGAGGCGGGAAAGGAGACAACGGCAGATCTGCAATCTCGTCAAACGACGAGCAGGTGAGGAGCCTTACCGTCGGGGGAGGAAGGGCAGAGAGATGAGGAGGAGGTCCTCCAACATATATATATATATATATGTGTGTGGGTGGGTGGGTGGGGTGTGATGGTGTTTGTGTAAACGCTGTGAAATATTTGAGGAACAAGAGTAGAAAGGAGAAGAAGGAAGGGAAGCCAAGAAAACCCGAAAAAGAAAGATCGCCAACAACAAAAAAAAGGAGAAGAGCCGCCACACCTCCGCGTTGGAGACGGCAAGGCACGGATCTGCTGATCCGTGCTCAGGGGCGCCGATGGCTGGCGTAGGAATGCGGATACACACACATACACAGAAAGCGAGAGACGTACCGGCAACGATATACCATCCCACTCACACCCACCCTTCCTTTTTTATGTTTTGCTCAATGGAAGGGGAAGGAAAAGAAGAACCAATAGCGAGTAGCAGCAAGGAAATATGGGAAAGGCAAAGGGGGAGGGGGGAGCGCAGAGAGAGAATGTGTATGTAGCAACGAAAGCACAGCGTGTGTGTGTGTGTGTGTGAGAGAGAGAGAGAGGGGAGAGAGAAAAGGGAGGGAGAGACAGAAGAAATCTTACTTTCTCCCCTCCTTTTTTTATTTCCTGTTGTGGGCGTGCGTATGTGTATGTGGGACAGGGAGCTTTGGGGGTTGTGCGCACGCCGTGGTGATGAGGCCTGTCGCATCCTGGAAGCATAAAATTTCGAGCAGGGAAACGGAGAGAGGTCGAAGAGGGTAGGGGAAGGAGGCAAGGCAGCCCAAGGTGAGCGTCATCGACGGTGTGTGATACAGTGCGAGAGAGCTCAAAGAAATAGAAAAGGGGGAGTAGAGATGAGAGAGGTGGGGGGGAGAGGCTGAAGGCGCTGATCACACCCGACATCACCGAAAGAAAGGGACACCTCTCATTTCGTGTAGTACGGACCACATTTTCTGCTCACGTCCGTAGCGTCGCACCTCCCCACCTCCCTCTCACCTTCTTTGCAGGGGATCGGCACAGCGATCGAGGATACGCGTAGTCGGGTATGCGTGTGTGTGTGAGTGTATTCGTGTGAAAGGGGAGAGAGGGGGGGGGGTCCTGCATAGTAGCAGTGTACCCGGCCCACCACCCCACTGGATGTCTACGCTGTACCTCTGCACTCCCACACACCCAGCGGAGGTAGGTAGGTTTGTTTGTCTACATGTCTCATCACCACTCTGTACGCACCCCTATATATATATATATATAGTTTCTACTGTCGTAGTCGCTAAAAATGGCACCCGTTAGCATAATGCTTTGTTTTGTTTTAAGAGAAAGTAAAGTAGAACCCGCGTCTCACTATTATATACAGTTATGTTTATAGAAATTTATTTATTTTGACTTATATACGCTGCGCTGCACCTCTTCCCGGGTCCTCCTCGCCTCTCCGCTCCGAAGGCGAAAGACGGAAGAATTTTAAAAAAAAAGAGGGAAGGGAGGGGAGGGGAAGGAGGTCACCACCACCTATCACGGTGGTGTATATACTTACATAGGCACACACACACACAAGCACGCCCTCCGTGAGGGCAAAAGAGAGTGTGCGAGAGAAACAATTCATAGTGAAGGAGGAGCAAGGGAGAGAGGGGAAGGGGGAAAGGGGGAGGAGTATAGCTATGGGCAGAAATCGAAAGGAGAGAGAGAGAGAGGAAAGAATGGAGAAAGGAGAAAGGAGAAAGGGAAGGGAGGGGGGAGGGGGGGAAGATACAAAAAGTGCGAAAAGCGTAACACACATGAGAAAAGAGAGAGAGAAACTTTTTTTTATTATGCATTTCCCCTGCTGTTCTTTCGTGTGTACACTTCCTCATCGCATCCGCCACACAGGGAAGCCAACCAGAAACGGGGACGAAGAGAAAAAAAATGGGGGAGGGCAGGGGAGACGACATGAAGAACCCCTGCCTTGAGTTCTCTTCCTTTTTAGAAAGAGAGAGAAGGGGGAGGGAGGGAGGGGAAGGAAGGAAGGAACCGTATGCAGAAGGTGTATGGTCGGACACATCCGTCGGTCCATCCGAATCAACCTTGGTTCTCTCGACACCCTGAGAACAACCCGAAAAGACACGTTTAAGCGGGGGTGGGGAGTACGACCAGGGGAGAGAGAGAGAGAGAGAAAAGAAACGCACAAACGCCCTGGATTACCTGCACGCAGTCTGATCCACATAAAGCAGCTGTTGAAGCAACCAAAGCCAAAAAAAAAGGGGGTGCGGAAGGAAAGGAGAAAGAAACCCCCCGAAATACCCAAAAAGCGGTAACGGCGAAACCTCAAGAACAAAAAAAAAGAAACAGGGGCAACGAACAAACACCTGAGAAGATATCAGGAAACTCTGTGGCTGTTGCTTTTTTTTGCCGCTGGTCAACATCAACATCCCTCTCCCCCCCCCCTCTCCTCTCTCCTTTCCTTAACGGCACACACATCCACACGACACCAAGCACATCGAACGCACGTATACGTGTATATATATTTATACATATAGAGAGAAGGATGGAGTCAGAGAGTGAGAGAGAAGAAAGAGAGGACCGAGAAGGTTGTCCGCATAAAAAGAGTGGGGGAGGGAAAGGAGGGAGGGGGGGCGGGAGAAGAAATCAATCAAAGGCGTTGGGCATAGGCTGCTGTAACTAGCCTGGGGCCGTCAAGAAAAGGAAAAGGGGGGGAGAACGAGAAGAGCCAAAGCACAGCATACAGTTTATATATATACACGCAATTTCGAGAGGGCACGATTCTGGAAGAGGGTACAGGAAAAGAGAAGAAAGGAAAGAGGGTGGCATGGAGCTTCGTCTAGTTTCTCCATCAAGCGAAAACAAAAAAGCAAAACATCGAGAATACAAGCAAAAATGGGCAACAATCAAAGTAAAGGCAGCAGCAGCAGCAACAAAGGGGAAAGTAAAGACATCCTGGAAGGAAGAGAGAGCAAGGGAGAGACACGTACGGTTATATCAGTGCGCAGGAAGTGCAGTTCACGTCCTCTCTCCTTCCGTTCTTCTCCTTCCATCACCACTACCACCACCACCACTGCAACCGGCCATATCCTCATCACAACAGTCGGGCGAGTTCCGAAGCGTGCTGCATCTCAAGCAAGGCCTTCTGAAGCTCATTAATGTACACCACCAAGGCGTGTATACCGAAGAGAAACGCCTCCAGCGAGTGGATGTCGTGGTTCGTCAGCACGAACTCTCCCTTCTCCGCATTGAAGAAGGAGAGGCTTTGGAGGACCTCGGTGACACTGCGGTCCCACGGTTGCAAGGCCCCCAGGGCATGATTATGTCCCTCACTACCGTCTTGCTTTCCATTCTCTAAGCCGTCATCATCGCGTGTCAGCACACTGAACTCGCTCCCGAGGCGCACGTCTATGCCATGCGTGCCAGACTGCTGCGGCTGCGGCTGCGGTGGAGCCGAAGCATCCTTCTTCTCGATCAGTGACGCATCCTCGTTCCCAACGGCGGTGGGCTTGCTGACCTTCGCCGGGTCGTCCTCAGAGCCAGTGTGTGGCGCCTTCTCATCTGAGCTGCCGTGGGTAGTGCCCTCCCCATCCTTGCCGGTCACAATTTTCTTTTCGGTGCTGCCAGTGGGGTTGGTGCTGTCGTGACTGACTGTGCCCTTCCCTGGAGAGCCACAGCCGTCCCGGCGGCTGTGGGGTGACGCGGCGCCGTCCATTTGCTTTTCTTTCTCCCGTCCCTTCACGGGCGCTTCCCCTGACCTGCGTGCAGCCCCGTGACCGACGTCCTCCGGTGTAGAGTGCGCAAGGGGCCGCTGTTGGGCAGTGAGGGCGGTCCCACGGGAATGAGGATCACCGCCGTCGTCGTCACCAAAGGGAGAAAAGACGCTTGGCACCGAGTGAGCAAGCAGTGGCGGCGGTCTGCCGGTCCGCACACCTGAATCTGTCACAGCAGCCGTCGTGCTACGGGGATTGGAGAAATCGCGGGAGCCGTGGGTGTCACGTGTGGCCGCATCATCCTCCACATCACTGGGGACGCTACTGGCATCCACATGCCGCGATGGAGACGTCACAGGCGTGCTGCGGTCACTCGTCTTCTCGGCGTCCTCCACCTCGGCCGTCTCCTTATCTGCACCTCCCTCGTCGGTGGCGCTGACCTTCTTGTCGCGTTTGGCACCGTTCTTGTGGTGCGCCGCCTCCTTCAGAGGCTCACCCGCCCCTCTCCTCTTCCCTCTCTGGGGAGAATGAATGGGGGTGCTGTGAGCGGTGTGGGAGCCTTGCGATCCCGTGGTGTGGAGCTCGGTCTGCTCCGCCGCATCGAGGTCTCGCTGCTCCTTTAGTTTTCGCACAAACAGGCTGCCCAGAAAAGAGGTGTTCTTGAGGAAGGAATTGCTCTTCAGGAACGACGCGTTGGGATGAGGCAGCTCCAAGAGGGCCGTGTCGGGACCAGCGCCATCGCCCTTCTTCCCTTCAGGGGCACCGGCACCGTGATGAGAGGTGTTCAAGGACTCGTCGCCGCCGTTTTCATCGTCTTTACCCCGCTTCACCACCACATGGTGCTTCTTGCGCAGCGCCGCAGCCAGTCCATCGTCGTCGCCGGCCCGCGCCATGAGACGGGCGTTGTTGTTTGCCTGCGGAGAAGCGGCCGACGGCATCGGCGTGCCGGTGGCTAACGCAGCCGCAGCCGCAGCCAGCGACATCGTTCCCGTCATCGTCCGCCCCGCAAACGTGTTATTGCCGACGAGGGACCGGTTGGTGCCGAAGGTGCCGTTGTTGGATCGGGTGGCCAGAAAGGCTCGAAGTGCCGCCGCGTCCTCCTTTGTCAAGTTGTAGCCGAGGTAGCCCACCTTCTTTTTCTTTTTCCCCGCCGCCGCCGTCGTCGTTTCTGGCGCGCCGTTGGCCGCGTGCCTCCTGCGACGGCGCCGCCGACGATTTCTCTGGCTGCTGCTGTTGTCATCGTCGTCGTCGTCCCCGTCGGTATCCGATGACGCAGCAGACGACCCGGAGGAGCTCTCCTGGTCACCGTGGCGACGAGGATTACGCTGACTACTCTTGCTCCGTTGCCCTCGTCCATCGGGCCCGTTCTGCGGAGAGGCCGGGCCGTCGGCGGCGGCGGGGTCCCCCGTTCCTTGACCTATCCCCGCTACAAGGCCATTAGCGGGGATAGTGGCATTGTTATTCGTCGCGTCTCCGTTCCCGTTGCCCTGCGGGTTGTAGCAGAGGTCTCCGTTTGAGTAGGAGCTGTCACCCAGCCCGTCGTCCTCACTTCTCCTGCCGTCCACCTCTTCCTCGTCGGTGTCTCCCTCTCCAGCCACCTTACGGGAGATGGTAGCGATGTACGTGTCTAGGATGGCTTGATGGGCTTCCACCATGCCAACACGGAGCCGCGTCAGGTGGGTGGTCGGGACGATCGTAGTCTTGGAGAGGGAGAGAAGGTATAAGTCAATCGAAGCAAAAATGAGGTCCGACAAGTCGTGGGCGTGGGGCGCAATGCGGTGCAGCACGACCCAGTGCACGGAGAGATCTGTGGCCATGTCGGCACGACTAGACATGAAGGTGCGATAGGCGAAACACATCATGGAGAGCGCCAGGTACAGCTTCTTCTCCGCTTCCACGATGCGCTTCCACGAATCCTCGGGATACTCCACCGAGCCCATGGTCGGTTCCTCCACGGCGCCAGGGATGAAGCGTGTTTGTGCGCGGACCTTCTTATGCATCTCGATCAGCAGCGCCGACACATCCGCGCCAATTTCCTCCGCGTCGTCGGGCATGTCGAGGTTGCGCAGCATACGCGTGACGGCCTCCCGGATGCACCGCAGCGTTATGTTTAAACTCATTTTCACCTTTGTGTGGGCCCGCATCGGCCACAGCACGCAGGCGATCGCGAAGTACATCAAGATGGCAAAGCAGTTCTGCTGAATGCGCACCATGGCCGCGTTCTGATCAGTGTACTGCGTGCAGACAGAGATGGTGCTGCACACGATGGCGTTGCCGAGCGCGTAGAATCCCGGGGCGGCCTGGACGTAGGCGCCGATGAAGGAAATCAGCGCAATGAAGAGGTAGAGCACCCAGAGACGGCCGTTGGCGATTTGGACGGACAACAACGCACACATGGAGCCGAGCACCGTCCCAAGCAGACGCCCCGAGGCGTAGTGGAAGCTCTCGGAGCCGGTGGGGTTGTAGATGAGGGCGATCACGGCAGCACCCGCCATAGGGCTGACCGCACTGTTCCCAAGCGCGTACACCTGAAAGATAGTGGGGAGAACCATGCACAAGGACAGCTTGATTGCCTCCTTCATGCGACGCGGGATCGTGCGACGGCGCACCACGGTGAGTCCGAGATTTTTAAAGGCAAAGATGACGCTTTTGACGTCACGGATGGGAAACTGCAACGCGTTCCAGAGCGTGTTCGGCGGCTCGGCCGTCTCCGAGAACTGGCTGATGACCTCGCACAGCTCATCCACGCTGAACATGAAAAATCCCAGAAGCACGTCGGACTCGTCGGTTTCGTAGTTTTCGTTGGTCAAAATTACTTCCTCCCGGACGCGCGACAACGCGTCCTGGAAGCAGGCACGCGCCTCGCAGAAAAATTGAATATCCCGCGGCGCTACGAGATTCTCAAAGTCGACGATCTTCAACACCATGTTGTCTATTGCGGAGCTGATGACGGCAAGATGATCGCCAATGCGCTCTCCGAAGGCGATACACATGGGCGTGTCAACCACCGTCGGGTTGTCGGCGATGAGCTCAATGACGTGACTTAGGGATCCAAGAATGTTGTGAATCGACTTGCAGAAGTTGAAGCGATTCACCATACACATCATATAAGCGCCGGTGTGAGGTTCATAGCCGGATTCGTCAAGGGCCGTTTCTACTTTGCCGATACACTTTTCTGCCGTGGCCCGGAGCTGGCGCAGTCGCACCACGTTCAGCTCCCGCTCGAGCGGACTGCGTACCCAAAAACTCGATAGGGTGCCCTGCACGTCGATGCTCAGCGAGTTGCCCAGAGCCTTGATGTAGTGGCGTGCAATATCGCTCGACCATCGAATGAATGGAACGAGAAAGGCAGCCGTACCGAACCCCAGGGAGATGAGCAAGGCAATGTAGTACTGGCGCACGTAGTTGAAGTCGGTCCCTATGGGATCACTGACATACTGCATAATCGTCGACGCCAACACGTAGGCCGCCGTCTTCTTGGTCTCCTCCGCCACAAAGGAGGAGACGAGCGTGAAGATGAAGAGCAGGAGGAGGCTCAACCACACCGGGCCCGGTTTCGCGGCCACGATAATGCACAGAAAGAGTAGCCCCATAGAAAAGCCTTTCAACGCTATGATGAGTTCGCGCAGGCCGCTCCCGAAGGTCGGCATGGTGATCCAGAAGGCGTTGAACGCCAGCGTGGAGGCCATCGGAAACTGGCCCGCCGTCGTCGGCTCTAGCGAGAGCACCATCGTGGGCAGCACCGTCAAGAGAGAACCCCGCACCGTCCAGTCCAGCTTCTCCCAGAAGCGAGGCGTGCTCAACAAGGCGAAGAATCGGGTACCGAAGCCGGTCATGGGCAGCTGCCGCCGCTGGTCCCATGGGATGGCGTGCATAGCGTTGATGTTGCGGGTGCGGAAGTGTCGTTCGTCCCGCTCATCCTCATCGCCCTCCATGTCGATGGCCTTCTTCCCGCTCTCTGACTTGCCTAATCGATTCGGCCCCGCTTCACTGCGGGAGGACTTCACTGTCCTCGGAGACCCTCCCACGCCATTCGACGATCCGTGGGGGCGGTTGCCGCCCTTTCCGCTATTACCGCTCCCACCGCCAGCAGCGCTGCCCGGTACCACCGAGCCTCGACCGTATCCTCCGGCCGGCGGCCAACCCATCCAGCTGCCGCCATTGCCGCCGTTGGACGCAGCCGTTGCGAGTCCCCCGCCGGATGCCTCGGTGGCGTGAAGCGGAGCGGTACCGTCGTGTGGTGTCTTTCCCTGGACGAGGCTGACGAGGGTCTGCTCGGAGGAACCAGCCTTGGGCCCCATCCCGCTGAACGTGGTCGTGATGCCATTGCCATTGCCGTTGCCGCCGGGTGACCGCGATCGAAACGGGCTACTACCGGGTGGACTTTGCTGGCCACCCATCCCCGGCCCCGCAGTCGCACCACCGCCATTCCCCAACACCGTCTCGGAGGCCGTGAGGACGCGAAGGGGTGCTGTCGCGGAGATGGGGTGGCGTCCCCCTGCCATGCCCGGGGCAAACCCGCCGGCCACCGACCGCACGTGCCCGGCTCGACGCCAGCTGGAGTTATCGGACGAGGTGCGCGCGTGGCACCGCGTCGACGTGGACAAAGCCTCCTCCTGTGCCACCAGCATCGGCGCGTTGCCGATGGGGAAGAAGGAGCGAGGGGAGTGCTGCCCAGGCCGCACATTCCCGAAAGCACCGCCCTGCCCAATAGCCGACGACGGGTACCCCCGATCGGGACTACCGCCGTACCCTCCTCCGACTTCGCCCGTTTTCTGGGCTTCGTAGGCGCGGAGCTTTCCCGCCGTCAGTGTGCCTTGCGCAGCGGCACGACGCGTTTGCAAGCCGAGCTTGCTCTGGTCGTAGGGCAGCACCGGATCAAAAAAAGATGGGTCGTTGCTGACGTGAGACTCCCGCGCCCGCTCGACCGCACCCATCCACGGCGGCTGCCCCGGTGACTGCCCACCAGCGCCGGCGGTAAGCTGACTGCCGGGTGGCGTGAGTCGGCTATACCCCTGAGGGCTTCCGCTGAAGAGGGAAGACTCGGAGGCCCGGACCACACCGCGTTGCCGCTGGCTGCTGTTGCTCGAGGAAGGGCGGTTGACGGGGGGGAAGTCGTTGCTGCCCGGCGACAGCATCCGATACATCTGCCCAGCCCCCATCGACTGCGGAGTAGCGCCACTTCGCTCACCGTACAGCCGCCGAAGCTCTGTGTCAGAGCGGGAGCGAGAGAAACCACCACCGTCGCTGAACAACTGCTGCTGCTGTTGTTGTGATGGGCTGTTCGAAAACGCTGCCCCTCCTCCGGTGTGACTCACCTGGCGTGCGGTGAGCGCGGCGAAATTGGAGCTGGTGGGACTCCGTTGTGTCGGACTACGGGGCAGCACCCCACCCGTGGCGCCCGCATATCCACCAGAGACGCCAGACACACCCTCCGTGACTGGGGTAAACCCCGAGTAATGCGACCCCGGCCGACCGACGCTGTCGGGGGAGGGGGAAGCGGGGCGCATGGAAGCGATCGCCTGCAAGGACGAGGCACCACCAGATACGCCGGCCGGCGAAGCTGGAGAGGCACCGGCGAGACCTCGGTAAGGGGACGACCGCGACACCAGTGGCACCACACCGGGTCCTCGCTCGGTCGCCGTGGAAGAGGCCGGTGAGAGCGCCCCAGTGGTTTGCCGGTCAGTCGGGCCCCCTCCATGGAGCGACGACGAATGTATTTTCTTCTCTGATAGGCTCGGAGTCTGGGTAATGGCAGCAGCTGCAGCCACTGTCGATGCATTCGTTGACGAGCGGCTCGTTTGCTGGTTCGACTCCGTGGCCGCCACCACCACCTGCGCGGCTTGTGGTCGGGGCTGCGACGCGGAGGACGACGTGAACGCCGAAGCGACCGGTAGCGCAGCCGGCAAGCGTGATGACGACGATGATGCGATCGTCGCCGTCCTGGCCTGCAACACGGGCGGTGGCTGCCGCTGAGGGTCCTGGTGCACCGCCGCGAGAGTTGGTGACGGCGTGCTCCCTGCTTTCTGAGTTGCGTTTTTGGCCACCGATACCGTCTCCGAACGAGCCGTAGGCACTGCCAGCGGAGATGCGGTACTCGTCTGCCAGGCAGGATAGCGGTGCGGAGGGTCCTCTGATATTATGGCTGCCTTAGGGAGGGGGGACAAACCGGGTACGTCACTGGCCGGCAGGGTGGCGCCCATCCCGCGCTGGTAAGAGGCGCTGGGGGTGAAGGTGGTGTTGGTGACCGGGACCTGGGACAGGAACTGCTCGACCGCATCGGAGGTGGGGGGGCTATCGAAGGGGCGGGTCGAAGCGAAGATCGCGTCTTGGCTCAAAGGTTGCCCAAAGGAGTCGTTCGTGGGAAAATCCGCCTGCGGCATGGGTAAGAGCCGCGCGCGGTGGGCATCGGAGTCCACCCGCGGATCCGAGCTCGCCACATCGCCGGCGTCGCGCGTGCCCCGCCGCTGAAACGAGCCACTCTGCTCGGCTGGAGCGTCCGCAGAAGGGACAGAGGTATCCGGGTTGACCGCCCCCGCAGAGCGGCGTTCGTTGGAGCTCATCGAGCTCACACGAAGTCACAACAGAAAAAAAAGAAACGAAAACAAAATCAACACCACACAAACGCGTACAGAATTTAAAATAATTACACACGCGTACACGTTCAATCAGCGTGTGCGACTTCAACTCCAAAAACGCTCACAGACCAAGAGAGAGAGAAAAAAAGGGAGAACGAAAATAAAAAAAAAGAGGATTGAAAAAGTATGAGAGCGTCTAGAGGTGGTACGTATGTGAGGGGCAGAGGGCGATGGTGTAGGGCAACGTCGAAAGGAAAACCCTGGCGGCAGCGGCCCCTTTCTGGGAAGCTCGATGGTGTGTACACAAGTATGGGTGCGCAAGTGCAGTGATGCGACCCAGAATCCTGCAAGAAGGCTCTCCCCTTCCCCTTAACCTTCCTTTGATTCCCCTCCCGTCTCCCTCTCCCTCTCTCTCTCTCGCTGTCCCTGTCTCCCTTCCCGACCCTCCTTTCCCTTCGCCTGCTTGCCGCTCTACCCTTTCTTTTTCACAGAGGAGGAAAAAATGTATTGGGGGAAGAGGGAGGGGGGGGGGAAGAAATAAATTCAAAAAAATCAAAGATCAGGTCGGTTGTACAGCCCCCTAAGGAACTCCTTTTTTCCCCACAAAAAAAAAACGTCAAGGAAAAAAATGGAGGGTTGATGACGCTAAGGATGAAGGCGAGTGGGGGAGGAAGGGGGCAGGAGGCGCACGAGAAAAAAAAGGGGGAGAACTTTTTCTACGGTGCACAAAAGTATTGAGCAGATGTGAAGAAGGAGTCCAGAACACCACCACCATCACCACTACGGCACCGTCTTGTCGAGAAAAAAGCGACGGAGAGGGGGAGCGCAAAATTCGCCGCAGAGGAAATAAATAAATAAAAAGGAGGGGTTCTCACGGTTCCTGAAGGGGGGGAGGGGAGGGGAGGGAGGGAGGGTGTCTTCGTGATCCTTCTCGTCCTTTTCTGGGGGAGTGGGGGGGTTGTGCTCTTCACTCACCCTTTTCTGCCGCTCTTGTCTTGACCCACCCCACCTACGGTCGTCCTTCTGGACCTACTGAGATACAGAACAGATAACACACACACACACACACACAATATCAGAGTCTGAAAAGGAAGGGATATGAAGCTCCCTCCTTTCTTCTTCCTTCGCTTGTTTTCTGTTTTAGTTTTCCTCGAACTGCGGAGAAGGTGCTTCCCCTCAGTAGGCACTACGTGAAGAGTCGTTACCAGATGGGTGTGTGGATGTGTGATGTTTTGATTTCATGGAGAGGATATATATATAGACATATATACACATGTGTGGGTGAATATGCACATGTTTGTATGAACACGTATTATAGAGTGAAGGCAGGTTTAGAGAACATCCGAGTGAGACCGACAACATATACAAAGCGAAAGAGAGAGACAAAGGCGAGGGAAGGAGGGAGAAGATAAGGAAGGAGAGAGGAGTAACATGGAGAAAGACAGCTGTGGAGGAAACAAAAACAGCTAAAAAATGACAGGAGAACACGCATGCCTCTCACTTTCGAACGACTCCCCGACACACGCCAACACAAACAGAGAGAAAAAAAGTTCAATGAAGAACGGGGTATCCGGTGAAGCTTTTCCTTCTCTCTTCTTCTTCTTCAAAGAAATGGAGAGGGGAGGAGGCGGAGGAAATGCACCGATTCTCCAAGCAACGTCGTCGGGCATACGACACACGCATCAACTTCTTTAATTTTCCATGCGTTCCTGTCTTGCTGCTCTTATTCTTTTTGTTGGGGGGGGGGAGGGGGAGGGAAGTTATATTGCCCCCTTCTCAGAAGCGGTGAACCTCTCGGAGGAGGGCGGAGAAGGCACACGGGTTGGGTAAGCAGCCATGGGCCTGTGTGCGGGTTTTGCATTGTGCAGGGGCAGAAGAGAGGGGGGGCATAAAACTGTAGAGGCGTCGCATCCCTTACCCCTCCCATGAAGACCACCTATCACATATATGTCTATCTATCTGTACAACCAAACACACACGCACACCTACGCCGAGCCTCCAAACATAAAAGGGAGAGGAGAGGAGGGGAGGGGAGAGAGCGCGCACCGCTGTTGTTCGTATTCCCGTTTGTTTTTTATCTGGGGCGAAAGGGGCTGGGAGAGCGCGGCCCTTCTCGTTCTCCGCCCCCGCCCTCTCTCGCGGTCGCTGCGGCGGCGTTGGGGCTGTCCCTGGGCCCGGCATATCGGGGCTGCAACGCCGACAGGGCCAACGTCCGGTTCCCGGAGACCCAGCGGAAGAGGAAGTACAGGTTCACTCGTGCTGCTCGCCGCAAGGCCGCCGAGCATTCGCTCGGCACCGCCAGGTCGTAGGCGACTCGCTCATAGAGAGGAATGCACAGGTGGTGTAGCCGCATGAACTGCAAGGCACGTGCGATGTTATAGAGCACCTCACCTACCGCAGCGGACGGCTCCAGCGCCAGTCGCAGCTGTTGATACTGAGTGAGGTAGTAGATGGCAGCAGACACGCACGCCTCGCGGGTACGCGTCCGCTTCTGATGGCTGCAAAACAAATATGCGAGGCCCACCATGAAGTTGAGGAAGATGTCGGTCGGTCTCTCTTGCAACGCGGCGAGATAAAGGTTAAGCACTCGCGTGTAGCTGCGAGTTTGGTGATACCGATTTGCTAGCAGCACCAGGATCGCAGGGTCACCGTAACCGTCGGCCACAGCGCGGTACAGAATAGAGCTACGATCATAGCAGCGATTTAGAACACTGTGCAGCAGCTCCACCACCACGTGCCGCTTACTTTCCTCCGTATCCTCCTGTAACAGACGGAGGCCTACACGATACGCATCCTCGCTCTCCCCCGCGGCCAGTGCTGCCCGCAACACCGCCAGACGCAGCGGTCGCTCCAAATGGCTGCCCATCTGCCGTAACCGACGCTTCTGCGCGAAGTGCGCCAGTGCGACGAAGGCGAACTCCCGCGCCTCAGTGAACTGACCCACTGCACTGTAGCACTCCACCACGGCTACGGCAAGAGAGAGGAAGCCGGCCTGCCCCAGCACCGCTATCGCGTCCCGCAGGGTCACCTTGTCCTCCACCGCCGCAGCAGCAACAGCATCGTTGGGCGAGTCCCTCATACCCGCCATGGTGGCCCAGGATGGGCTCCCCACCTCCGCCTCCTCCTCGCCCCCCTCACCACAGTGCACCCCGCCACCTGGCGTGAAGCTGGATGCGTTGAGGAAGAGCTGCGCCATGGCCGGGTCCTGAAATTGCCGGCTCACCTCCTCCAGGGACGGTAGCTGGCCAGCATCGAGGGGCACGTCGGTGTCGCTGACCGAATCCTGCCCCTGCTCCGCCTCTTCTTCCCCATCCACCAGCACATCATCACCTCGTCCCCCCACGACCGCCCTCCCCGCGTTGGGATGCTGGGCGACAATCTTCTCAGCCTCGGTGAGAAACTCCTCCAGCTCTTCCAAGTCCCTTTCTCGTTCCCCAACAGTGGTGTTGTTGGAGCGGCGGGGAGCAACAGCGCGCGATGTCCGCTTTCTGGATGACTTCACCGGACCCTTTTCTTTGGTAAAGGCCAGCTCCACCTGTTCGCCAGCATCCACCTCTTCGTTGCCTTGATGGGGACAAGGAGGTGCGCTCGCCTCGCAGCCGGTAAGCGTCGTGTCTCCTCGCCTCAGCTCCACCTCCTTCGGCGCTTCCTCGACCTTCACCCGCCTCACTGGGGGGCCTTCCCTCTTCTCCTCTTCCCCTCCTTCGATGTCCTCTGTCTTTTTCTTCCCCTCCTCCGCTTTTCCCTGGATGATGGGAGACGAACAAGAGGAAGGGGCAGAGGGATCAGCCGCAGCGGCAGAACCAGGGCCGGCAGCCGCACTCAACCAAAAGGCGTCCGGGTCCATGGTGATGAGTTCGGCTTGACGATCTTGCGCCGTCTTCGGCCGTGGCTGCGGCGCTTCCCCAGAAGTAGAAGGAGAAGCCGCGTGTTCCGCTTCCGCTTCGGCGCCCTCCAACGACGGCAGCGGTTCGGAAGACTTGCTCTTGGTGGCGGTGGTGAGGTCCACGTCGCCTTCCGCGAGGCGGCGAGGACGGCGGCGGCGGTGAAAACGGAAAATGGTGGAGGTGTCCTTCCAACGTTCCTCCTCTTCCTCCTCTCGAGTCCAGCCAGTCGCCAGGGAGGCCGCTGCCGAGGCACCGTACACCGTCGTCGTGAGAGACGCAAGGCCACGCCGAGACAGCTGCTGATGGGCCACCGATGTAGATGCCTTGATGGAGGCAGCCAGGGAATGGGACGTGCGGGAGACTGCACGCCCTGTTCCGGTTGGGCCACTTCTCCCCACCATGCCCGCCAGCGTCGACGCGGGGATAATGGCGGAACTGGCACGCGTCATTGTGGGCAGTAGCAAGGACGATCCACTGCGGCGCGACGACGTACCGGGCGCGACTGACTGCGTATCCCCATCCTCCTCGCTAGAGAACAGCAGCTCAAAGATAGAAACACCCAACGCGATGGCCTCGACGTAGCGCCGCGCGCGCTGAAAGACGCTCACGAGAAACGCTCCAAGCTGCAGACGCTGGAGCGCGGGTTCGTGCTCCGTTGGAGTGAGCACGCGCACTGCCGCCGCGGTATCTCGGCACTGATAGAAGTGATACCGACCGAGCAACAGGCGCGCCTGCAGATGGGCGGGCTCCAGCTCCAGCACCTGCTCTGCATAGAGCCTCGCCTCGTCGTAGAGCTCTTGCGCGTATGCGCTTTGCGCCTGCCCGTGAAGAGCCGCCGCTAGCACCGTCTTGACGTCCGCCTCCTCCGCCTGTAGCGAGGCGAGGGCCTCCGAGGCGCGTCTCACCTTTTCGGGTAGAGCTGTTTCCTCCATCAAGGCTAGCTCTGCCGCTCCCACATGCGTCTCCGATTGAAGACGGTCGTACACAAAGCGGTGATAGCGCGCCAGTGTAGCGAACACCTGCGCGGCGTCTGCGTGCATCCCCACCTTCTGCAGCGACGTGGCCGCATCGAGCAATACATCGCCGTAGTCCTCCATCGCGCAATGCTCCATGAGATGCTGGAAAACGTCGCGGCAGGGCTGTTCGTACACGCCGCCCAGGAATCCGTAGGCTACCCCGAGCCGCACCAGCAAGTCGGGGGGGAGCTCCATCAAATCCACCTCAAGGCACCCCGCGGCCATGTGCAGGAGCCGCACCGTATCCGAGAAGCTTCCCTGCTCATTCAACAGCTCGGCATGCACGTTGATCAGGGTGAGGAAGTTTCGGCGATCCTGTGCGGTGCGAAGGCACAGGTGCTCGCCGTAGAGTTGATAGGCCACGTTTCCATCCTTCTCCTCGTCGAGAACGCTGCGGTGTTCGGACCCGCCTGAAGGGGGAAGAGGGGCGTCGGTGGTAGGGTTGAGGAAAGGCGGACAGGAAGGAGCAACGGAACAGGGAGAGGAGGAGGCCTTGTCGAAGCGGAACTCCTCTAAAGAAGGGGAAGGCGAGGCTACAGGAGTCGTTAGCGCCTCGCTCGGTGTGCCTTCCTTCGCCACCACGTCCGCTGTCGCGTCCGCCTCGCCCTGGTCCAAGCCGAAGAAACGAATTCGCTTGGAGACACGGTGCGGCGGCGGCGGCTTCGACGGCTGCTGGGGAGCTTTAGAGCGGGAAGAGGCGTGCGGGGGCACTTCATCCGTGGGGTTCTCAGCGCTCACCACCGTCGGAGGCGTCACATGGAACGCATGCCGAACACTACTCTCAATTAGTCGCTGCAGGGAAGTCCATTTGCCCAGCTGAAAATACAACGAGGCGAGAAGGGCGAACACCTCAAAGTCCCTGCATCGACTGCTATTCCACAGAGGGACCAGTACGTTCGAAGCCCGCCGTACCTCACCGAGTCCAACGAGGAGGTCCGCCAGCTGCAGTTGCAGGGCCCGATACCGCTCTGGGTTTTGTTCGAGGGTGGACATGCGTTGGAGACACACAACCGACTTGTAGTAGAGTTGCTGCGACATGAAGTCGTGCAGCAGCTCCTCCCAGAGCACCATGTCTCGGGCCAGAAACGCCTGCAGCAGACGAAACTCGCTGGCTTGCTCGAACTTGCCCTTCGCCTCCGCGATCACGGCCAGGAGGGCAAAGAGGTGGGCCGTGGGCCGGATACGGAGAGCCAGCATCGCCTCCCGCTCCGCCACCGGGGTGTCCCCTTGCAGAAACGCGCTCTGTGCAGCGGCGACATGGGCCTGAAAGGTGACGTGCAGTTGATGGGTCGTGAATTCACTGCGGCGGCCTTCGCGTGGCCGCTTCCCACCGACGGCCTCGCCCCGCAACGCCGGCATCGCCATCGTGGGAAAGCCGTTTAGGAGGGGGAAGGGGAAAAGAGTAGGCGGTGTGGTGGGGAGGGGTTCCACAGCCGCCAAGGGAAGGTCTTCTAAAAGGAAGGAAAAGCGGGGAGGCGGCTGCACCACGTCTGGAAAAGAGCCGCTTAGGAATAACACGGAGAGAGCGAGAGAGAAAAGCACACCAAGAAGAAAAAGAGCGCGAAAGGGCGACGGGTTCACGAGCTGCCGTGTGTGGACAGCAATGGGCCATATGCGGAGGTGACCGCTGTCGTGGACCAGGTGAGGTTAGGCAGGGTTTAGAAGTGCAGGGGGAAAACATTGTGTGAAGGACGGAGAGAAAAGAGGAGGAGGTGAGTGCAGCGGCGCACGAGGAAGATAGAAATGTGTATACCTATAGATATAGATATATAATATGCATAGCGCTTAAGAGATCATACATGGACACTGATACACCCAAACACGCATGCAGCGGGAGATGCATTCCACCGGCACCCTCTGGAGATGCGTCCTCTCACCGATCGCCACATACCTTCCGCCCCATCCCTATAACATGCGAAAAAAAAAGAAGGAGGAGGAAAACGAAGCCCATTTTGTCGCTGCCACTATTGCCGTAGGCTTCCTCAGCCTTGCGTAACGGTGTACACGCAATTCTTACACACCCCGACCTTAGCGAGTATTTAAGGCGCGAAACGGGTGGAGAGAGAGGAAGCAGATGAGAACGGAGGAGAAACAGAAAAAAAAGACAGTAGCGACCACCTCCTGCATGCGGCACTTCTTTTCTTCACCCTCACCCCTCGTGTCTCTCCGTCCCCAGCCAACCCAAAGGGGAGGGAGAGGAACGTATGGTCCGTCCTCCTCCCATCGTGTTACCCCCGATGGGGCTTCCGCCTTTCCCTCTCTCGCTTCTTCTTCCTGTCTAAAGAGAGAGAGAGATAGAGAGATGTCTCTTCCCTTCGTTGCCCTTTCACCTATCCACCCCCACCCCCTTCTTTTCTTTGTTACCAACCAACTCGTTACGGCAATGCACAATTGTGGAGCCACTTCCCTGGAATGCCGGACTTCCTTTTTTTATGCTTCGACGCATCCTCAAAAAAAAATGAGAGAGATGAGCGAAAACATGAGCGACAAGAGAAAAAATACCGTCGCGCGAAACGTTGACGATATGCCGCACAGTCCCCAACACGAACACGCGCACCACAAAATGAAGTGAAACAGAGAGAGAGAGAGAGAACACCGACAGATGCACGTCTCCTCTCGTAAGACCAAGCCCAGAAGAACAAAAAAAATTAAGAGCGAAAAAAAGAAAGGGAATGAAAAAACTCGAGGGGAGAAGAAATGAAACATGGCCCCCCTCAAGAGGGGAGGGAGAGAGAGAAGTCGTACACGGAAGGAAAGGGGAGAAGAATAGAAGAATCCGATTCCCCAACACAACGTGCGATGCCCAGTCGACGGAAGAAGTGCCATGCTGAGAAGATACGACGGGAGAGGGAGACGAGACGGTTTCGCCTCTACCTCTCCCCTCTCCTGCCACAGCCCCAGAGCCCATTCGTGTTTTTCTTTTGTTCTGCCCTCTCAAAGCCCCGCCATAAAGCGTTGCCCGTTTTTTGTGTTGGTTCACGCCCCATCCCTCATCTCTTTATGGTGAAGAAAGGGGCGAGTCCTACACCCACGAATCTGAGCGTGGGTCAGGAGGATGGGGAGGCCCCGCAAACCTTTTTTTCTTTTTTTAGCATCCCCCATCCCATTTTGCTCGCACACAGACACGCACACTTTTCTGGCTTACGCCTTGCCGGTGATCTTCACGAAGAAGTGAAGCAGGATGACTGTCACAATGAAGGAAGCACAGCTAATGAGAAGCTGCAACGGTTGGATGGTAAACCCGGTGGGCTCTAAGTCGTTCACCTGCGGGCGAGGGCCAACCTGGCCCGCACGGCGCTGCGAGATGCGCATGGCGTAAGGAGCAGAATGAAAGGGAGGGAGAGAGGAGGGGGGGGGCAAGGGGAAAAAAGGAGGGAGAGGTGCGAGCCGTGGGAATACCTGCTGTTTTTGGAGCTGATAGGGAAACGTTTGGTGGTGCAGCTCTGCGTATCCCTTTTTTTTCTTTAGAAGGAGGGGAAAAGGGGGGGAGTGAGAGGGGGGGAGGAGGGCGTCAGCGATGGATGCGCGTCTGAATGAGTGTGTCTGAGGGGAAGAGTGCTCAACGCGAATGCAGGATACCCCCTATGATGCTTCGGATACCGTTGGGAGACTTCATCGGAATGAAAACGAAAGCACAAAACAGAGAAGAGAGAGAAGCAGGAAAGGAAGAGGGAGAGTGGACGCCGATGAAGTTATGCCGATCCGCGCGCGTGAGGATGCAGCCATACAGCGCTTGACACGAAACCCATTACGTAGTGGAACACCATAGTAAGGATCATCTTTCTTCCCCTTCTCCTTCTTTTTTTTTTTGGCGTTCGGCACACGTACACGCAACACCCCACACATACCCGAGAAACATCACATGCCGGTACAGCGAGAATGCCCCCAGTATATATATATATATAACGCTTCATCTCCTACGCCACCCTACACATCGATGAAAAGGGGCGGAAGAGGGAAGAAGAAGGGTAAGACCACATCACCTCTTTCCTTTTGCTGTTGTTACTCTTTCACGTCCTTGGGAAACACAAAAAAGAATATTGGGGGAGGTTGGATGGATTCCTCTCACCCCTCTCGCTTTTCTATTGATATATATATATATATATATGCGTAGTGGTACGCAGAGGGAGGCGGGAGAAAGGGAGGTGAGCGTCTATGTGTGTCGGTGTTTGGATGTCTGGGCGTGTGTGCAAGAGATTGTATACGGCGGCGGTACACGTACACTTACACCCTCGAAACGCATGAAGATGGCATGGGGAGCAACGATGTACAGCCGAGGATTAGGTGGGAAGTACCATCCATTTGACCACCAAGGCCATGAATTTCTTACCCGTTCCTTCTCTCCGCCCCCCACCCAACCCCTTTAGGCTTCTCTCCCAATTTGACGGAAAGAAAAAAGGAGGAGAAATAGGAGGGGAGGCCTCCAGTCTCGCGGCAGGTTCTTCTCTTGCTTCCCGTTTTCCCTATCCCCCTCTCTCCGAGAGAAGAGGAGGACTCGTCCTCTCCGTTGTCTCACTGTGATGTTGAAGCGCTTCTCTATACCTCGTCCGCTCCTCCGCGACCAACGCCAGCTGCCGCTCTTTATCGAGAAGCGCACGCAGCAGCTCCTTACACCTTGCATCGGGTGAGTCCGAGGCAGTGAGAGTCGAGGCACCGCCTGGTAGGGGAAAAGAAAGAGGAGTGCGACCGTCGGTGAGACGGGAAGAGTCTGGGATTTCGATGGCAGCGGTGGAAAAGAATGGGGGAGGCCCATCAGGTGAGGAAGTGGTTGTTCGACACGGCGATACCTCTGCAGACGTTGGGTGGGGTGAGGCCGTAGGAAATACCAGCGTACTTTCCGGTGCTGGAACGCGGCGCGTGTCGCAGCCGCCGCTGCGCTCGTCGGTGGTACCTACAGAAGTGGACGCGGTAACACTAAAATGGGACTTGTGACAGGGAACCTTGGTTCGTGCACCCTCCTTGCTTGAAGAGTGCCCCCTGAGCGTGGCATCGGGGCCGGGAGAAGAGGATGGCGCGTACGACTTTTCTGTCCGCTGCGGAATACATTCGGGATATTTGGGAAGGTGCCGTGGCCACCCCACCACGACGGCCCCACTTCCTACGGCCTCCGTCTCGAGAAGAGTGGAGCGAGTGGGCAAAGAAGAGGAGTGTGACGAGTCGAAACTCAGCGCACTCACGTCTGCGACATGTTCTGTTGGTGCCACCTCTGAAAACGACACCGCTTTGCTAGGAAGGGCGCCGCTTCTCTCCGACACGGAGGTGCTTACACATTGCACGGAAGCGGCCGCAACCGCAGAAGGTGACTGTGTGTCCATGCGGCGACGCGCTCTCTTCCCAATAATCTTTTCGTGGGGAAAGGGCGGAGGTTGACCTCTCGGTATCGGAGAGGAGCCGCAGGATCGTAATGGCAACGGAGCCGGGTCAGTGGAATCTCTACTCGCCGGACTGTCAGCTGCCAGAAGGTCCCGCAGAAGGGGAAGGCTGCGATTGGTAGATGAGATCTGTGGATCGGGCAGACGTGAGGCTGCCTCTACCGCGGTCCGCCGATGTATCTGCTCCCCCCACTTCTGCCATAGAGCCGCACGTGCTTTCCAACGGGTCTTTGCGGCGTTCGCCACAGAAAGCCGCTCGCGCGTATTGGCGTGTGAGCTCTGTTCTGCTTGCAAGGCAGAACGCAGCTCTTCTACCGTATATCGCCATGCGTCGTGCCCAGAGCCGACCGCCGTGGCACAGTCTCTTCTTCCTCCAGATGGGCCGTCCACCACGGATGGAGGGGCCCCGTTGCGATGCGCATCCTCATCCAAAGTCTCCAATCTCTGCTGGGTGGCGATGAGCCGCCGCATCAGCTCTTCGAGTTCCGCACGCGCCTGTGCCTCCAGTTCCCTCACGCCTTGTCGGTGTTGTTGCTGAAGCTGCATTATTGTATTCTGGGTCGCGGCGCATGTGTCGCGGAGCTGCCGAACCGCTGCCACGTACCGCTCCATCTTTGCGTAGCACTGGCGCAGTTCTCGCTGCATGGATACGTACTCGCAGATGGAGGCTTCACTATGGAGGCAATTGGCATCGGGACAGCACCGTGTGTGGCCCACCGTGTGTGCTGGCGGCACTTTACAGACGCCAGAGGTGTGTGCCGGGGCCCGTACCACACCACTCTTGGTTCCACCCAGGGTGCCTCCTCCATGTCCATCCTGCCGGCGCATCTCTGTGGTCGCTTCAGTGGCAGAGATCGCACGCGTCGCGAGGGAGTGGGGAGCCGGCGCAGAGGCACTGGGGTAAGTCACGCCCTCCGAGTGGGAGGACGAGGAAGACGGTGCTGTCAGCCGCACCCGTGCCCGTGGAAGGGGCACCTCAGCACTCGCGAATAGCCCTTCCGTTGACGAACGTGCCATCGAGGATGGAAACGATCGCGCTCGACGGGGCGCCACCACTTGTCCAGTTCGGTTGCTCGTCGGAGCTTTCCTTGCAGGGTGGGCATCCGCGACCACTGCCTCCTGCGGTGACGCCACCGAAAGTGCTGGGGACACCCCAGGAGAGTGGCGACTGAGCTTCGACGGTGCCACTGGATTGCTCTCCAGGTTCGAGGGGAACGGGGGCAAGTCTGCGCGCGGCGGCAGCGACGCGCTCCTCAGCGGGGTGTGGTGCATGGGGCCAGACGCACGGGAGGTTCGATAACGATGAAGCAGAGGCGCTGCCCCTGGGGAGAGCCGCACTGTTACGGACGCGGCTGCTTTTGAGGGTGTCATGATCCCCACCTGCGACGTAGAAGCTGTGGAAACTGAGACACTGGAGGCAGTCGCACGCGAAGGACTTCGAGTGACGCCAGGGGGACTTTGAGAAGCGGATCTTTTCCCTCTTTCCTCGTAAGAGGTTGATTGTCCTACCTCTGGCTTCTTCGACGACGCCATCCACGCAGATGGCGCATCTCCGCTCCCTCTCGGCGGCGCTGCTTGCTCCAGAGAGCTCCTGTAGCAGCAAGTGGGCCCCCATCGCTGCGAGTGCGCTTCTTGGCTGCCTACCGGTAACACAAAAGGAGCCCCTCGGCAAGAGGGTGGCGCGCTCTTCACCGATGCAGCACGCATGACAGCAGAATCGAGCAGCGAATTAAACTGCAAGAGCCAATGTGTTGGTATGTGCACGTCTCAGTGCGTGTATGCATCGATACATGTATGTATATATGGATACCCTGTACGGTCTATTGTTCTCTAGCTATCCCTAGGCATCGGACGCTATTTCTATACAGATGTGGAGACGTTTGACCCCCTTTAAGGGAGAGGGCAGGAAACTCAAAAAAAAGAAAAGAAATGGAGATCGCAAAGAGCGCGCACACGCGCCCCTGAGAGAAAAAAAAAGATAGCTGCTCAAGAAGGGTTGCCAAGAAGCCCCGGCTCCTCAAAACAAAAGCAAAATGTCGTGTCGCAGAGAAAACTAGAAGAGGACCACGAGAAACCGAGCAGCTGCTTCGAGAGAGGACGACAAAGGAGGGGGAAAAAAAACCAGAGGATGCGTCACGGGGTATGTCCTGTCTCGCACGTGCAGAGCAGCTCCAACACGGCCGGCTATGCGGAAGTGCTGGGAGACCCTGACAAATGAGCAAGAAGAAGAGAAAGAGGATTTTGAACATTAAAGAGAGAAAGGGGGGAAGTGGAAAAGAAGAGAGATGAGGGCTGGACCATGAGTGAGAGTGAAAGCGTACCGCGGGGCCTGGATGAACCGGTGGGATTCTGGGAAGATGGGGGATGAAGGTCCAACCGGAGAGGGCCATGAGAAGGGGCGTTTCCACATCCCGACGTCCCCACCTCTTCTCCTCTCCGCCCCCTTTCAATGAGAAAAGGGGGTCAAGATTAGCGGAGGCAACAGCGCGATGCCTTATAACCCACGAGATGCTGGAAGACGATCCGTCACACGAAACGGCGAGAAATTGTCGCTTCGAGTGGAAGGGGAAAGCGGGCACTCTTTTACCCGTGCGCTGTTCCTGTTGTCGGTGGAGAGGGTGGGAAGCACCTATGCGTGCGTGCATCTCCTCTCCATGACGTTTCTTTCTTGTATGTGAGGGGGGGGAAGCAAGGAGGAGCAAAGAGGAGGAAAGATGCTTTACATTTATAGATAGATGTATGTGAGTGTTGGGGGGGGCGGGGGCGTTATGTGCATTATGTCAAAGTGGTGGAAGCCTGGTCATGACCGTCGGCCGCTGCGGAAGAGGGAAGGGGGCGCGACGTGGTAGCCGTGTCAGTTAGTGGCTCCTGTCACGTGTGTATACTCCTGCGTGTAGAGAGGGGTGAGAAGGGCTCACGAAGATGGTGCAGCTATCGATACCTACAAAAAAAAAGAAGGGAGAGGGTAGATCGAACAGTAGCCGCACAAACCTCAAGTTTTCAAACGTACCCATTCTAACATGGAGTTCTCGGCGCCTTAGCAGGGGCACACCTCTTTTCATGAGGATATATCCATCTTCTGTCATCAAGACCCTCCGCCGAGATGAAAAAGGAAATCTTCACCAATTGGCCAGAGACAGTGTGTGGAAAGCCGGAATGCAGCAACTCACTCCGCTGCTGTGCCGCATTGAGCACAGACGAAGCCGCTCGAGAAATCACCCAATGAAAGGCTCATAGACCCCAGCACAGCCATATCGAGAGGAAGACTCGATTCTAGGAAGATACGTGGACTGAGAAAAAGTGAGCTGAAGATACGTGTGTCATACGTCCTGTTGCGTAGCTCATATAAAACTATAGAGATTTGTGGGAGAGGAGATTTATTCTCCAGTTTTCCTATTGCTGTAGATGTGTTTGTGTGTGTGTGTGTGTGTGATGGATGTCTGTACATGCCCAAGATTCTACCGTCAGTAATCAGGGCAACGGAAGCGGGAAATGGGGGGGGGAAAGGATCGAAATTAAAAATCTTAGGCAGGGGCGCTGCATACGTAGAAACATGTATATATATATATATATATATGTTGAGAGAGAGGTAAGCAAAGCAACGAAGTCGACTAAAACCGAGATCCTGCTCCAAGTTGTACGTGCATTTTGAAAAAAAAAGAAGAAAATGTAATACCGAGGTGTGATGGTGCTGCATCTCTCTCTCTCTCCTGTCGCTGCTTAATGATGCTTCAGCGATCATATCGAGGGGGTAGCTGCTTCCACTTCATCTCCTGTTTAGGGGAGTTCACCTGCGTCTTACGAAAGCGGGCCACAGGGCATTCCTCCTGTACGCGCTTACCGAGTTGCTCAATCTGCAATGGTGTCGCGCTGGGCGCGTCCACCATTACATTAATGCCGCCATCAGTAGTTTTCTCGAAGCGAATATCCCGCAGATCCATCCCCATGTCGCGGGCGATATCCCGTGCATGGGACTCGCTGCACCACTCCAACGCCTTATCCAAAAACCCACCGAGGGGGCCACCAATGCCTGGCCCACCCTTGCTAGTGCCGCTCTTGCCGCCGAAAAGGTTGAAGCCGGGATTTGCGCCGCCCCCTGCTCCACCAAAAGGCACTCCACCACTGCCGCTGCGGCCTCCCGAGAACCCTTTGGAGAATCCGCTGGAGAAATTGCCGAAGAAGCGTCGGCTAACGGTACGCTGCATCATCGCTGCGAAATGGCAAGGCTAGAGGGGTGTGACTGTATATGCCTGTGATGGCCTCGCCAAGCTACCCCAGTTGAGTGTATAATGGGGAAGAGGGGGGGGAAAAGGAGGGTTGCCGAGTAGAGGAGTATGATACCCCACTGCGACGTTCCCCTCGCAGAGACGATACCGTCCAAAGGAGGACAAAGCGGGATGAGTCGATCCGAAAGAGGGAAGAGAGGTAGGCTCCCCAGCCGCTGCACCACCCCGCACGAAGCACGTGGAGGAACGCAAAAATGTAAAAGAAAGAGGTACTCGCAGGATGTGCTGATACCTGTACAAGGAGCACAAAGAGAGGGGGAGGGGGCCGGAGGGGGAAGGCATCCGCCTAATTGCTCGCTGGCGTGAACCTTGTCCTTGAGCTGGGGTGAAAAAGAAGGGGAGAGGAAAGAGAGAGGTGGGAGGGAAGCGAGTACTATATATATATATATATATATATACATCGTTCCTGTCTTAGCGGGGCTACGCATTTCAGGATAGGTAGAGGTAAAAGAATCGACCAGATACGGGAGCCGCTACGCAAACGTTGTTTCATATCGATGGTAGAAGACCGAGCTTCGCTGGCGAAGCAGAGGGCCCCTTTCCCCCACTGCCTCCTCGCTTACTATAAAACCCCTGTAAGGCGAGAGGGAGAGAGTCAGTGACATGGATATTGACTACGGTGAGTTGCGTGGTTTTTCAGCCTCACATTTTTTGAAACAGTTGATGCGAGGTTGAGTGTGAAAAGCCGAAAAATTTTTGACTGAACCGGGAAAGGAAATAGGTGGATTTTGTGTCACGGAATAACAAAATAGGGTAAATAAAAAAAGGCTCTCGAAGCACCGATGCGCCCTGCTGTATTTATTTAACCCTTGTTTCACAGTGTAACACAAACACGACTTGCTCCATCTGCCGTGTAACGCGCTGCATCTGAAAAACTAATCCAAAAAAAGGTCATTAAAAAAAAAAATAGACAACCTTTTCGAGGGAAGCACCACTTCTGTATTTGATCACGCTCTAAAGAAGTCTTCTGGAAGGGAATGCGAGGTATAAAGAAAGGTTGAATAGGTTTTTTGTGTGTGATATATATATATATATATACGCGTGGGAGAGTGTTTTGACGTTCATATTCGTTTGTGAACCAGTGATTTCAGAGCTGTCAGCTTTTATTCGAAGTGTTTCGTACTCTTCGAAAATGGACTCGTAAATTTGTCACACGGGAAAGAAAGAAGACAACGAACAGCACACAGATTGGTTTCCAAACGTAAAGAACACATGCACCTGTACTGTTGGTCTGAAATGTTACAGGTGAGCGCGCGTGTTGAACATGTTGATCAGGCCGTTGGTGGAGTCATCATGATTGGAGACGCTGTTCCCTGATTTGAGCTGCGGCAGAATCGACTTGGCGAGAACTTTGCCGAGCTCAACACCCCACTGATCGTAGCTGTTGATACCCCAGATCGCACCCTGAACGAAGACCTTATGTTCGTACATGGCGATGATGGCGCCCAGTGCACGCGGCGTTAGGGCATTGACAAGAATCGAGTTACTGGGGCGGCTTCCAGTGAAAGTCTTGTGGGGAATGAGACGCTGGATGGCCTCAGCCGACATGCCCGACTTCACCAATTCCTGACGAACCTCCTCGGCACTCTTACCAACCATGAGAGCCTCTGTCTGGGCAAAGAAATTGCTCATCAGGATGCGGTGGTGGTCGCCAACGCGGTTCTGCGTTTGGATGCACCCGATAAAATCGCACGGAATTATCTTGGTACCTTGATGGATAAGCTGATAGAAGGCGTGCTGCCCATTTGTGCCAGCCTCACCGAAAACAATGGGCCCCGTCTGAGCAGAGACAGCTCCGGACATCTTCGTCACGCCCTTACCATTGCTTTCCATGTCAAGCTGCTGAAGGTACGCGGGAAGGCGCCACAGGTACTGATCATACGGCAGGACAGCTTGTGTCTCCGCCCCAAAAAAGTTGTTGTACCAAATGCCGACAAGTGCCAACATCATCGGCAAGTTCTGCTCAGGTGGCGCAGTCGCAAAATGGTTGTCAATAGCATGTGCACCGGTTAAGAACTCCACAAAATTTTCGTAGCCGATCGAAATCATGACAGAAAGGCCAATCGCCGACCATACCGAGTAGCGCCCACCAACCCAGTCCCAGAACTCAAACATATTCGCCGTGTCAATGCCAAACGCGCGCACATCCTTGGCGTTAGTGGAAAGGGCAACGAAGTGCTTCGCAACAGCTCCCTCAGTTGAGATATTGTTCGCCTTGAGGTGATCCATAAATGCGTTTCTCGCAGACATGGCGTTCGTCAGCGTCTCCTGTGTAGTAAAGGTCTTGCTGGCAATGATAAAAAGCGTCTCTTCGAGGTTCACCTGCTTCAAGACCTCCGCCATGTGCGTACCATCGACGTTGGAGACGAAGTAGCAATGAATGTCACGCCTCGAGAATGGCTTCAAGGACTCCGACACCATGACAGGGCCAAGGTCACTGCCACCAATACCAACGTTGACAACGTAGTGAATGCTCTTCCCTGTCTGGCCCTTCCATTCACCGCTGCGCACCTTATCCGTGAACTCCTTCATCTGCGCCAGGACGCGGTTGACATCAGGCATGACGTCCTTCCCATCTACATGAATAGGGCGGTTGCTTCGATTGCGCAGCGCCACATGGAGAACAGAACGATCCTCTGTCGAATTTACCCTCTGCCCGTCAAACATAGCCTTTGCGAAAGCACGCACACCTCGCTCCTCAGCCAACGCAATTAGCGCATCCTTGATTTCATCGTTGATATGCGACTTGGAGTAATCCAAGAAGAGGAAGTTGTTGGCATCACGCAAATCGACCTCGATGGAATAACGCTGAAAGCGCTGACGATCCTTTTCGAAGTGTGACAGGATGGAGTCATTTCCGTACTTCTCATAAAGAGTCTGCAGACGCTTCCACGCAGGAGAATCCAAAAGAGTAGTGTCGGTCGCTCCAAGGACCTTCGTCTTTCGGGCGATTTCGTAAGGAGCGTTGAAGGTCGTAGCAACCATGCTGGGGTTGCCATTGTTGGTGCCAGCACTCTCCTGCATGTGTGCGCTGAGCTTCGAAATATATTCACTCATCTTTCAGAGTATATTAGGGATGAGGGTTTTCTCTTTTATATGCGGGACCAAGGAAACAAAGCTGCGGTGTAGAAGTCGATAAACAACTGGAAATGATCTTCAGCAGCGAAGAAAGAAATGGGAGGCTTGAGAATGTTTAGTCGGTAGCGGGACCCGAAAGCAGCACAAGCGCATGACATAATGCAGATTAAGCATGAGAATGTGATAGCCTCTTACCGTAATAACTAGTGGCTTAAAGGCATCCAATCACATAACGAAATCAACGGCTACAAGCCAAAGATTACAACGGTTGAAGACCGAACTCTTTGCCGCCTCGGCTTCATTAATTTGTTTCAGACATCCTAAAACTACGCATTTATCCAGCGGCATCAAGACGATATAGAGACCAAATGCGCCTCATCAAGGGATAATTGCTAACGGCGAAAAAACATTCTTCGAAGCAAAACTGGTGGCACTACCGGATGCCAAGCGCGCGAGAAATCTTTTCCAATACAAAATCCTTTTCGGCGTCGTATTTCTGACCTTTGCTTGGGATTTCCAAAATACACGGAATAACCGCGCTGTGCTCTGCAACAAGATGACGAATATCGTTGGCAATGTGCTGGCAAATGATAATGATACCAATGTCTTTACGCCCACACATTGTCGTGAATGCTTCTTCAATTTCAGACAAGGGGGTAGATGGGTTCACAACAAAGTAGTTTGGGGGCAGAAAAGTTTGGTGACCATCAGCTCCATTACTGACTTGATTGGGTGACACGCGGTTGTCACCGACGCCGGCGAGGAGAAACCCTGTCACGGTCTCTTCATCGCCAATGATTCCGACGATGCGTTGTTCGCCATTCCGATAACGCACGGGGTTCGACATGATCACTAGGCAATGAAATCGCTTCGCTTTTCTGGGGAAAGGGAAAAATATTTGTGGGATCAAAAAATCGGGAGGAAAGGCGGAGTCGACATGAATATTGATAAGGTCAGAGTACACAAACGTAGGGAGCCGTAGTTTGCAGTACACAGATATGCATTTCAGTGGTTATTGGCCACCTGCAGAGGATGGTAAAGAGCACGTTAGTCACTATTCTTTGTTTTTTATCAATTCTGTTTTCTTATAGGATCGAATAATAGCTTGTGTCTGACCGAACCGACAGAATGAGTTTTATTATTTCCAATCTTCATACTGAATATTTCCTTTGTCGAGAATATTCACATCTGCTTGGCTTGGACCGTATTGTGTTAAGATGACTTTGATAGCGGCACTATCTGCAGTCTCAAGCATGCGGGATAAGTGCTTTTCTAGAAGTGCCGTGTCGACTATTTCTGCTTCTTCACCTGTCATCATCTGGACAGCTGCAATAGTTGAGATTTGCGGCGTCATATCTGGAACTGAGGGCGTCGTCGCACCCGCACCGGTTGGTGTCCCTAGTTTGATGATGGTGCGCCCCATCGCTGCGACTGCGGAGGAGGCCGTAGAATAGTGTAAAAACTCAATTCAAAAAAAGAGCGGCAGGAAACGGTGGGACACAGATGATTGTCGTCACAAGGGAATACTCCACACTGTAATCATCTGATGGGAAACAATCGATATTGTACAGCAAGCACAACACCCAGAAGTAGCATGATTTACATCTTAAATCCACAACCACTTTTTGCCGGGGCGAATACACGAGAGAGGCATTAGGGCGTTCGTTGACATGGATTCTGCAGAAATGAAAAAGGGACAGAGAGTTGCGAAAACTGAACAACCAATGCGGAACAACGCCCTGTTACACGATAAAGTTTACGCATCAGCATGACGTAACGTTTTCTTTTCTTTGTGTGTGTGAGAACCGTAGCTGAGATTAGAGCATTGCCTTCTGAGACGATACAGCCTCATTGACTATCAATGGCTCTCTTCCCTTATAACACTTTCATCCACTCAGCATCGTGTTGATCGATTTGCCGGCCTGCGCACTGCTTCATTTTAATTCAGTCCTTCATTCATCGACGCATCTTCAGTCACATGAGCACAACTCAAATCGGTGATGCATACGTTTTCAAAAAAAACACCGAGTCTAGAGCAGGGTACCATGCGTTGCAATCTTAGCCGCTTAGCCTTGATCACTCTCGGTATTACAGAGAAAAAAATGTCAATTCGACAAAAACTAGGTGAAGAACCACCTAGCTGTCTTCTCATTCCCCCTGGGAAGACCATCCATCGGGATTATTTAGTCTTCTGAGCATCACTAGCAGCCAATATGTATCCAGATTCCATAGCGACACTCTCGATCTATTAATCGACGTTGCGGTAGAGGCGTTGGCCTCGGCATCTACGTTCTGCGAGACGTCTGAATATATGACTCTACAAGATAATTTGAAGACTGCGAAAGTTGGAATACAAGAGTTCCATGAGGGTTGAAGAGGCGCCTAGAAGGAGCAAGATCATCAATAGAATTTTTCCATTGCCTTATTCCTGACCGTCTCACCAAATCAGAATCTCTCTCAGCGTGCGTGAAACACATTCTCACACCTCACAGAAACTTTAGAAAATGTGCTGCCGAATATTAACCATTGGGGTAAGAACTGCTCCCTGGGCATACTCGAAAAGAGCAGTCCCTTTCGCCTTTCAACCTCCCAGGGAAAAATGCGTCGCTTGCGCACCACTCACGCCGTCGACATGTATTTCAGTGCTGCTGGGATCCACCATTTTAGCACTTTTATACGTCGAGTCCCTAGACCACACGGCAGTGCTTCACAGGCGCTGTGAGACATGCCGATCTTTCTTGCGGCACGAGCGACGGCAGACTCACCGAACACACAAAGCCCGAAACGTAAGGAAGGCACCCCGTGGAAACGACTTTCGACTGAAGGGAATAGACAGCTTCCCGCCAAGGGAAAACATCGGTCTAAAATCCGACATGCGCCACACAGCAACAGAAAGTCGAGCCGGTCCTGGCGGCAGATCCCCCCCCCTCTGACCCAACCACTCGATCACCCGCCGGTATTTTCGCCCCGGACCCTCAAGAGGACCGGCGAGTCCGCCTGCAGCGCGAGCCTCAGAATCCCCCCTCACAAAGACAACCCCCCCGCCGCATCGATCAAAGCACGCCCCCTCTGGAATCGCCCTGAAAAGGGGGCTTTCGGAAAATCAAAACTTGAACTGGATTCAAAAGAGAGCGGCCGAATGCCTACACCGCCCACCACCCGAGCGAGCCCCGACACAAACGCCCCACCGAAATCCGCACCGACGGATCCGCGCCAACCAGGAGCCGAACCACACATGACAGCATTCCAAGGCCCCCGGATGCCCGAAAAAATTCGAGAATAATGGCCCGCATCCGAATCGATGAGGGGGCTATAACCCACCCTAGGGTGTCAGACAGGCCAGGGACCCCTGTTACAAAGGGACCACCTACCCTGCCCTTGGGGAAAGGGGTCTAATCCATCCCCCACCACACGCCCCCTCTGGGGCTAGGTCACCCTGCATAAACCGACACAAAAATTCCGGCCAACCAGCCCCCGCCCGGCCCACGAAAAAGCCCCCCCCCGCAAGTTTATACCACCCACCACCATCCGAGGCAACGCACTTTTTATGACGGTGTTATTTGAAACTCTCGCGAAGGAGTTGCTCACTGCGAAGAAAATGTGCGTCACTTGAACAATACCAAACGGGCATTTCTTTCAGATATCGATGAGCTTTCGAGGATATCCTGCCCAATCCCTTCCAGGAGCTAACCTGAGCGCCACCCCACAGGAAGCACCCCCATGGAGAGCACCGAACGGGCATCTACCCAACGGCGATTATCACTCACATGCTCTGGTTGTCCAGAGGAAATGAAGCTCCTTTTTCCGAGTAGAGGTAGCAGATTCGTGTCTGAGGATGGGACATTCTTCTCGACAGGAATCCCCACGTTCTTCTGCTGAGGAAACTTAAAGCTGGGTAGGAAGCCGCTGGTGTTGTTTATAAATTGACGATCGTCATATCACTCTGTATGTTTTGCTGTTAATTCAACAATGAAGTTAGATAGAAAGGGGGAGAGGAAGGGTGTAAGCGGCCGTGCGCTTGGATCTACATGCTGGCACCGCGCTCCGCTCGCTGGCACACACCAGCCTTACGCCACTCATGTGTTTTAGAGCGCTGGCATCATATTGTTAAAATTCATTGTAGCTTTGAGAAGCCCACCGCCTTCCTTTATACAATACACCTTGGCTCTTTCGCAGGGGAAACGGAGAAAGGGACCAAGAATCACTGTTGACTTGCTCCAGTTTTCTGAACTGATCTCAGTGCTTCCAACACGCCGTCACAAAGTGACAAACAGGTGCTTGGCAGTGGCAAGAAGCTTTTCTGAAGGAGTTGCACACTCCGGAGAAAATGCGCGCAACTAGGATGGTGCCATCAAAGACTTTGTTATTATATTCCTGAATGGTATTTCGAGGGCTCTCAGCTAAAGCCCATTCGTGTTCATGAGTGGAAATGGTCTGGTAGTCATTACCCTTTCTTTTCGGATGTGAGGTCGTGCATTCAAATCCGACTACGTCATACCTTTCCCGAAAGGATCCCCCCCTCCGTGTTCGGGATTGCGGAAAGCAAATGTCAGATAGCAAGTTAGGGTCGTTGTTTGCGGATCAGGGACGGTGCTTGGACTGTATCGGGTAAAGGGGGCGAATTCGTCGAACTTGGACAACACCTTTTTATATATATACCCCCATACACACCGCCGGAAATAACAAGTAGAAGTCAGGAAACTGCTTTCAACTCACACTGGTTGAGCGCCCCAAGCTCTATGATGAAACGGGAATAAAATATACCTTATGCACTTTCTCTCTGTCTTGTCCTTCCCTGAATGGCGTGCTATACTTTATTCGCTACGAATCATCACAGCAGCGTCCACGCGTCAACAGACCAGATCAGGATTTTCACGAGCCTTTTATTCCGAGCTCCTTTTTTCTAGCAGAACGTACACAGTTCTACCAATTTGGGGATCCACCTTTTTTATCCCAAACGATCACCACGGTCAAAAGATGTACGCTGAAAGTGTCATATCTTGTGCAGTCGAATGAAGGCTGGTGAGACTCATGCAAAAAGCATACAATGTGACTAACGTGGGCCAAAGAACCGGCCTAACTCACCACAATGAAGAGCAAATGCAGGCGAAGAAAGAAACCGCGACAGAAAGAATCCCGCCGGAACTACAGCGAGGATCCCAAAAAAAAGAAGCCCGCGGTAAGCCGTTCGTTACACCTGGTGCCGGGGGCACAGGGTGAGAGAGATTTCCATCAGTGGGAAGCCTTCTTTATCCGTTCAAAGGAAAACCGAGATTCCATCTCCCGCGTATATGACGAGAAGGTGTTGTGGAGCACCGTCAGGAAGTACGCAGAATTGTCACGCGACGGCCGCCTCATCCCTATGGAGGATTTGGTGGGACAGTACCTTTTTCCAACGGAAAAGGAGACACTCGCAGGCCAAAACCTCGATCTTTCAGACCACCTTTCCTTTTCGGATCGTGCCAGCCGCACTCAAAACCACAACTGGGGCATTTTTTTGCTGAATTGCCCGAAATCACCAAATGCAATGGGGATCCACTGTGGAAAAGCTAGAGTATGCACTCCTTGCAAGGCAGGATTTCCAGGGGCTGAACGAGCGCATAGTGGGGGCTGAAAGATGCCCCACGAGGTCCGAACGGCTGAAGAAGATGGGAAAGATGTTCGACCTCAATCGCCCTGACATTCAGTTGGGGTGTGGCTCGTTTTTGGTGCCGATTGTAAGTGCTGGGAGACAGACCATCTCTGAAGTAAGGATGGACAACACCGACGAGCGCCTCACTTGCCCCTACAAGATGATGAAGGAAATCAAAAAATAGATAAACGAGCTGGCCGAAGTGCAGCAACCACCATCAAGAGTGGTGCCAAGCATGGTCGTGGTGACTACGGTCGCGGACGGAGTGGTCGATGCTGCTGCTTGTACACGGCCGGCACCGGGAGTGACGACTTTCTGCTCCCTAACAACAGCAACGACCAGTTTTAGGGGAGAGACCTCAAAAAAAAAAGGTCGGAGAGATGCTCAGGGCACCAAAAAATATTTTAGAGCAAAGGAAACCAAATTGCTCTATAAATATTCGTTCAAAACTGCAGAGGTGCGCCCACATCCCGCTCAAAACTCTGCACGGTACGCACGTTCCAACGCACCCCGGAAAAACCACAAAATTGGAAGGCGGTGATTTCATCGAGGGTAAGACGTCGAACGTGGATCTCGATGAAATATACGAGAGGTACCCCCCGCAGGGAATTTTTCTTCTCCACAACACTCTGACGCGCATGACAGCAGCGGCAGACTGCAAGAATATCCTCTTTCCGAAAGACCGCCTATTGTGTAGAATGGGTTTTGTTCTTCCCATTGTTCTTGCGCCGCAATTGTATCGCTGGTGTGCCACACGTCCACAAAAACAAGAGGTCGGTTGTTTTGATCATCCACGACTCTACGCTATCAGATGTTGTGCTGGAAAACCTGCTTGATATTTCTGATAAGTTCTGACCCAGGCTTATTTTTGAAATTGTTTTCTGTTCACACCAAAAGCGTGACAGCAAGGACTTTGTGCTGTTCATCACTGGAATTTTCTTCTCGATCGCGCCTGTCGTTCGAATCAAGAAGCCGAATTCACTCAGGAGGCGTTCACGGTTTCAACTTTCGCCTAAGCTGCACACAAAGCCAGACCGAGTAAGATTCTCAAGAAAATGACGCAGTTCCTCATAGAAGACCAGTCGCTCCCGATTCACTGGCAAAAGTCTGCGGAGCTGGAAGCTGGTCACGGAAGGAAGGAGGAAAAGATACATACAGGGGAAGAAAGGAAGGCACCCTCTCCAGTACGCACATCTCGGCTCCACACTCTTCCCAAAAGAAAGGAATACATCGGTGAAAAAGGTGTACTGACATCACTTCAGAACACTCTCTCGGGATATGCACGCGACGAAAAAACATTACTGAAGAGAGAGAGGCTGTTTGTGAGAGATCCCGAAGAAAAGGATCGAAAAGAGCCTGTAAAAGTACTTCCCCTACGACAAGCTATATCTACGATGGCGTTTGATAGCTAGAAGCTGCAATTCTTCCATTGGATCACATAATGATATAAATCAAACGATTCAGCCAAGGGCAACAGACAAGCGAGCAATCGTTAGCCCTTCGCACAATAATTCTCTTGAAGTTGCGGATATGTCCTCCACCAGCAGCTCAGAGTCTCCAAAGGATGGTGATCGAAGAGCCATGTTTGAAAAGGAAGATAGGAAAATCACGGTACTGCGGAAGAAGTTGCAGAAAGAGGAGTAGAATCGCGAATCGAAGAGACAAGGGTTGTCTTCGGAGATGAACGAGGCTCCGGAGGACCCATTTCTTCAAGAATGAGTTTAGGCATCCAAAAAATCTACATTAAAGGCCAGAAACTTGTCACGAATACATATACTAAATAAAGAATATTCTTCTACAAGCATCGGCAAAGATGTCCCGATGGTATGCAATACTGCCACTTTTGGCACGGGTACGGTTGGAGCACCTGTGAAGTCGCTCATCTTACAAAGCCAGGTGGAACGAACCCTGTGTGAATTCAGAGCGTGCCCCACACCCATTACGGAGCGAAACCTGTGTTTCTTTCTTGCAGCGACAGCTCTCCTCAACGTTGGTGATGGACATCGCCGCAGCACCTCGTGGCACACGCTTACTGCGCAAACACAACGTGCAGGGTTCATTGTTGGAGTCTTCTACGCTCTTGGAGACGCACTCTCCACGTTTCAGGTTCCGCTGCACTCGACGTGCAATGCAGATAATGCGTTCGAGGGATCGAGGAGGCTCCTCGAGGACCTCTGCATGCTATCATCGAAGACAAAGGCTCGATCTTTGATGAGTGCACACACCGCACGTTCCGTGCAGACGGCGAGTCCACAACATGGCTTTCCACGGAAGGTTGGCGCACCAGTTTGACGGGAGGAAGGGGGTCCTTCTCCTTTCGACTGAGTGCTGCACTGACCACTGAGGCCGAGCATGCGATGGCGGAAAAAAGCACACGGAGGATCAGCAGCACCAACTCGGAAGCGACGTGGCGACTCACGACCCGTCCGTGTGATTTCATCTACGGAGTATATCTTCCATTGCAGAAGTAGGAGTACCCCTCGAACGCCATAGCCAGTCCGAACTGGCGGCTATGCGGGAAAGTGGAAGTGGACAAAGAACCGAGCGATCCACCCCAGAGGAACGCTCCTTGAAACGATACGTGGAGAGAGGGGGAGGGGGATGAGGCAAGGCTTTGGGGTGAAAAAGTCCCGAACGCTGAGGCCGCCGCCTCTTCACCACACCATAGAGAAGATCATGCACCCGTAGAGAGGGTTCAGATCCAGAAAAGGCACGCCGTAGATACGACAGTTGGTATCACTTTAAACTGGCAGGGGGACGGGGACCGAGGGAGCACTGGGGATGTGATAGTGCGTCACCGACTGGAGGTGGGCAAGCCACCCTCGGAAACTGCAGTACCGGAACGTTCGCCTGGCAACTTGCATCAACAACAGCAATGTGCAGTGGTAGGGCCCTCCGCCACGAGTTTTTCTGTCGCTGTCGATACTGACAGGGTCCCAAGTCCCCGAACATGGTACATCTATGTGGAAAAACTACCGCATATAAGCCAGCTTACATGGAACCAGATCACAACACAAATGCAGTTCATGCACATCCGCTGGCAGAAGGAACTCCGCAGCATGCCTGCGGACTTGCTGAGGTTCCCATTGGCCGGGGCGGCGCTCGAACTTGTGCGAAGAACGACTCCGGCGCGTTGCAGAAAGTGGACAACGACGGCAAAAGCGCTCTCCACTATCAGCGGCGTCCTCCGCAATCTGTCACTGTACACGAATTTTTCCTTTGTGGGGGACCACTCCAGGGGCCCGGGGTTTGTGGTAGCCGCTTAGGCGGCACATCGGTACGAGTGCAAGGAAGAGAAGAAACCACCGGCACCTGTCACGCATGGGCGATCCCATTCAGCATGGAAGAAGCTCGACGAGTAGAGCCTCACGGCGCAGCTTTCCCTGGTCATGATGTGAGCATTTGCCGCGCGTCCATCCGACGTGGCACCGATGCGATGCGGGGGAGTAATCCTGTCGCCTTTTTCGACCGACCCGATAGCCTCGACGGTGGGAGCGAATGAGGAGGGGGCGGAAGGGAAGACGGTGAAGGGTTCGCACCCTGTCCCGCCCAATTGAGGGCGCTGGTGCAAGCCACCCACACCGTCCAACGCTGGTGAACATCACCGTCACCATGTGCGAGAACAAGGGGGCTCGATTTCGTGGACCGTACCCGGTGGCTTCCCCGCTAACTGGTACGGGAGCCTCCATACTGCAGCAGCTGCTGCGTGAGCGACATCGCTGCCCGCGGGCGTTTGCGCACACGAAACGCCTGTGCACGCGAGTATGGGCTACGCTGAGCAGCAGCAACATGGATGTGGCTTTTCTCTGCGTCTGCAAGGAGATTCGAGGCACATGGAGGCATGCGGGGTTCCGGAGTCACAGATAGAGCGGCTCATGTCACGGCGCTATGTGTGCTTTGCCGTTTATCGAAGA